>PVJN01061898.1:0-11167 GCA_004026805.1 Lasiurus borealis
GTGGAAAATGTAACAACAACAACAACAGCTGGAAAGGTAAGCAGGGGATGTCAATAACAGTTCATGTTGTTTTATTTCTTTTTCCTAGACAATATATTAAGCATTCTTTGGTATATAAATATTCCTAATACAATAACCCTAGTGGCAGGACTGCTATTATTCTCATTTTACAAATGTGGGAATGATATTATGCTCTAGGCTACATATCTAGTGGACCCAAGATTTGAATGTAAGCATTCTGTTTCCAAACTTGATGTTGAAGAAGGAGAAAAAAAAAAGAAAGAAACACCTAAAAGATTACAATAAGAAAACCAATCTAGCATCCGTTGTTTATTACAATTAGTGCAAAATTATATATGGACATGTATGTATGCAGAAATTGGAAAATACAAACGTTAGCTTGCCTTGTGATGACCATAACATATTTTTAAATGGTCATTCATATACTAATGAGTATAGAATGGCTTCATTTTAGTTACCAAAAATCAAACAGAACAAATTATATATAGGTTTGAGCTTAAATAGTGGATACATATGACCATGGAGAAACATACAAATTTAATAATACTGGATATCTCTAGGGGAGCTGAAAACATCCCACTAAAAAATAAATTAAAAGAAAAAAATAAAAGAGTGGAGGGGAGAATATAAAACACAAGTGACCTTTCTTCTCATCTGCCATTCTCATCTGGGTGTGTTTGAAAAATATATGGGCAGAAAGGAAGGAAAGAAGGAAGGAAGGAAAGGGAGGAAAGGGAGGGAGAATGGAGGAAGGAAGAGAGAGAAGAGGAGGAGGGGGAGAGGAAGAAGAAGAAGAAGACAGAAGCACAAGGATTTTGGCATTAGATTAGACTATGAGACTATTTTCAAAAGTGTGGAATAAACACTGCAAAGTAGTTATCATTTTAAATGCAATGTGGTGGCATTTACCTTTTTAGTTGTAAATTGTTAACAAAGCCCTATTGGTTTGCAAATTATTTGCTGCAGGCAAATGAGGGAGATATTTTTCGACTGTTCTGAACATCATTTCTTTTTAATTTTCCACTATAATCGTTTTTTTTCCCCATCTCTAAACCTTAAGTAGCCAGTCTACAATCCTTCCATCATAACCATCCTTGCTTTGGTTTTCGCCTGTACCATGTGGGAGCTTCCCTGGCAGGGTCATCTGATCCTAGAATCCTGCTTTTTCCTAAGTGACAGGAAGTGACTATTGAGTTAATTGATTTACGTGTTTATCACTAATGTATACATATGTCTATGTAAAATAATACTGTATTTCAATTTGTCCTTGTAAGATAAATCATTTTGATACTGTTGTAATGCCTGGTTATTATTTAACAGGAAAGGGGTACAGGGAATGCCCGATAATACAGGCATGCCATTTGTGCCAGAAAGCTGTAGCTTAACATTCTCTAGCTGTGTTCCCCACAGATGGCTGGGGGAAGGGAATGGCGAATAGACTCTTGCCCTGTAAGGTCTGGGTAATGTGGGAAGGGGCTTGCCTGTCAGTCATACCTGGGAACAGGGCATTGGCCAGAGTGGACACGTAGGTGTAGCCACTGCAAGCCTGGGATGAATTGATCTTTAAACTCTTAGCTCTCGTGGGACTCTTGAAGGGGGAGCAATCCCCTACATTTGCCACAGGGCTCATGGTCATGTGGATTCCACGTGATGGACTCCGAGTAGCCTGGTGCTCTGCTGCACTCACTTCCACCAGGGAATGGAAGCTGGGCACTGGCTGTGCTTTTACTTCTGCTGAAGTCCCAACTGCAAATTTTCCAGGACTGGACTAAGGGCAATGGGAATTTGGAGACCAAGGATGTCATTCTAGCACATCTCAATCTCTCATGCTAGCCTTAGAAAATTCTTTTTCTCAAGGTATCACAAAAACCCGACCCCCGGCTCCCAATGGGGAAAGGGATTTCCCACTCCCATTAATATCAGAGAGGTTCCACCTGTGCAATCCTTGGATGCAATTTCTGATATGCTTAAAAAACACAGCAAGTGTTGGGAATAGGAGCAGAGCTGGTGAAGTTATGGGTAAAATGAGAGTAAATATGGTCTGATTATCTTGAAACTGGGTAATGAATAAATGGAGCGAAGTACAGTGTTTGCTGCTCTTGTGTTTAATTTTTTCCCCTTAGAAAAGTGAAAAAGAGAAAGCAATAGACTGATAACAAACTCTTAAAAAGTTTAAATGTCCCTCATTATAGTGTTCAGGGCTGAGCTTAGTGGAATTGTCGGGCAAAAGCTGAAGATATTGATGAGAATTATTAGGATATTTCCAAGTGTTTAAAAAAATGAATGAACAGAAAACCTCAGAAACAGTCTCCTACTCAAGTAAAGTATTGTCTTTTAACAAGTGAAAAAAGTCTGGAAGTGGGCAGCTGAAAGCGAGTGCAGTAGCCCTAGGCTATCACAAATGTTTTATGTCTTTCTTTCTACTCTTCTCCCCTTAATGTGTGGCCTTTGTCCTTATGGCCACAAGTAGTTCTTCTACCTCAAAGCACAACTACATTTTAGGGTTTACAAGGCACAGGAAAGTAACTGGAAGGAAAGGGTAGTGCTACATGAGGAAAACAAAACTCTCCATATAGTGGACTTTCTCTTCATGTTCGTTGTCCAGAATTGTGCCACGTGGAAACTTAGTTCGAAGGCAATCTAGGAAATTTCATTTCGTGTTGAAAGCTTTGCCAATGCCCAGTGAAATGGGAGTAATATTAGTGAGTAGGAAAAGGATAGTGTATCTTGGATAGGCAGGAACTAGCACTTGCCAGAGTCTACCTCTTTGGCTATATAACATCTATTGGCAAGCTTCTTTCCAAACATAGAGCATAATCCTCCCCTCTCACTTCCCTCGTGAAGACAATGGCCTGAAATCCAATCTGTTTTTATATCTCACCCAAAGTCCAGAATTTTACCCTTATCTGAAAAAGAAACCTATTGTTAAGATTTCGGATATATATATATATATATGTGCTCACAGATGGCTTATGCAAAGGAGTGTGTGGAAGAAAATTACCAAAAAGCAATTTAGTGAAAAACACAGATGAGAACCAGTTAGATAACGTGAGACTGAACCGTATTACTAAATTTAAAAATCAGGGAATGTGTAGTATAAGGTTGGATTATAATATGCATTTTTATAACTGGCTTTTTTTCAAACATGTAATTATATTGTCAATTTGTTACATGTGACCGCTCAATATGATTTTTCACTTCGCATTTTGCAAAGAAATTATTAATGACCAATTAGGGAGACTTTAAAAATATATCTCTAGCCCAGCCTGTGTTGCTCAGTGGTTCAGCCTCAACCCATGAACCAGCAGAGCATGGTTTGATTCCAGGTCAGGGCATATGCCCAGGTTGTAGACTCAATCAATGATTTCTCTCACATTGGTGTTTCTATCTCTTTTTTCCCCTCTCCCTTCTTCTCTCTAAAATCAATAAAAGCGTATTTAAAAACAAAAGAGAACAGCAAGTAAATCTTTAAACCTGAAACCAAAATTAAGAATTTTGGCTTTCCAGACAAAATAAAAATTATTTCACTTATTCCAGGATCACTTTAATTTTTACAGATGAACTTAATCACTTTTGTTGAACTGATTTTTGAGGCTTGAAGTGTTTAAGAAAGGATCTTTTTAAATAAATTTTTCAACTGTACATTGTCCACAAAAAATTATTTTAACAAAATGGGTTCTAAAGCAGTAAAAGACAATGACTAACAGAACATTCCTTGTTAAATCTTCTCTGCATTGCTCTTGAGGCTGAAATATAAAAATGTTATGTCTATTTCCAACTACACTGCTTTCCATGTTTTCCCTAGCAATATTAAAGGAATGTGATAACTTTCTTTCCTTAACTTCTTAAAATGTATTATATTGTAAGCATCTACTCTATAAACATGACACCCAGGAAGATTACTAGGTAATAGTTTAGATTTTTAAAACTATGTGGATTATTGAAGAAAGAACTCAGAACTTGAAAATACTAAGTTTAAATCATTAATGTACCACTTGCTGATTGTGCGAGCTCACAAAAAAAATTTGTAGGTTATTTTCTTTTACCTATTTGTGGAGCGGGGTTAATATTTGTCCAGAAGATTTTTTTAAGAATTTTAAAATATATAAAACCTTGGCAGAATAGATTCATAGTTACATAGGGACTATTAAAATTCAATCTTCAGTTTTGAACTTGTCCTACAAAATTGTCCTTTTTCTGATGACTTTCACACTTCATGAAAAAAGAATTTTGGGGACCATGGATGTGAGTTTGTGGTGTAGTGGTAAGGTATATGGAGGCTGAAGCAAACAGAGGGTTATCCGGGTTCACCCGTATCCCAGCTGTGTTTTTATCAGGCCCAGGAACAGAGCCAGTGTCCAGAAACTCTGTTCCACACCAAAGCTTAGTCCAGTGTAGTCTTTGTCCCCATACGCCTAGCTTAGTCTGTTCCCAGCTGTGCTTTGGCTGGCACTATACCCAGGCCTGTGCCTAGAGCCCCCTGCTTGGACTTTGCTAGGGAGAGGGGACTAGCAAACAAAAGGGGCAATTGTGTGTGTGTGTGTGTGTGTGAGAGAGAGAGAGAGAGAAAGAGAGAGAGAGAGAGAGAGAGAGAGAGAGAGAGAGAGAGAGAGAGAGAGAGAGAGAGAGAGACTTGGTTTGTCTGCCTCTCCTATGCACTCCCACCAAGGATCAAAACCTACAACCTGGGTATGTGCCCTGACTGGGAATCAAACCTCTGACCTATCAGTGTATGATGATGTTCCAACCAGCTGAGCCACACCAGCCAGAGCAAAATTTATAATTATTTAAAAAATATATTTTCTTAAATATTAGAAGATAGCAAATATCCACAGAATCCACATATTAATGCTGTGGTATGGTTAGCTTTAATATCTATACATATAGTTCTAAATCTTTCCAGGGTGAAAAATGAATACTCATTCATAACAACCCTTTTGTATCATGTGAACTGTTTTGTGGACTTTTTTAGGCTATGCTTGCAGTTTCCTTCTCAGTATAATGATAATGAGGTTTTTAATGACCAGCCAGTTCCAGATGAGGCTACTGACTGTATTGTTCTCTGTGATGTGACTCACTGAGACCCATTTAATGTTCTGATATTAGTGTGGGTCCACATTCTGTATTGCCTAGATACAAATGATTAACTTCCTCATTGGTCCAACCACTCATGGAAGACGAAGGTCAGTAAATTCCACCCACAGTGCTACATCATTAACACGACTGCAGTTGTCTTCCCATATAATCATTAAAGATTATTTTTCACATGGCTTTGTATTTGTTTAAAACTTAATGCCATTCTACTATCAGAGAACTTCAGGCTTTTGGTTGCCAAGGCATACTTCAAGAAGATGCTTTAGCCTGTCCACTATGGCTCACATTTCGATTCCCAGTCAAGGCACATCCCTGGATTGCAGGCTCAATTACAAGGAGGGGGTGTGCAGAAGGCAGCTGATCAATGATTCTCTCTCATCATTGATGTTTCTATCTCTCATTCTCACTTCTCTAAAATCAATTTTTAAAAAACTAAAAAAAAAGAATATGCTTTTGCCAGATTTATCAACAATCTTCTTTCACAATGGAATGTGAATTGCAAATACTCATATGGAAGATTTCAACTGAGAACTAAATGTTTGAAAAATAAATGGTTAAAAAAACTCAAGGTCTTTAAAAAGGTAAAAAACAACTCCATCTGTTCTGTTTAATCAAGGCTGAAATTCCCCAGCTTGTCTTTTCCCATGAATATATCACAGCTGAAGTCCAGCTAATATTGAGTTTCATGAAAAATACAACTAACTAGTCTATTGTTTTATTTTCCAATGCACAGAGACATGAATCCTTTTAGGAAGTGACTAACATAAAATATAGCAAGCAGAATATATTTTTAAATTGTTTTTCCTAAACATATACACTAATAAAAGAAAAATATGTAAATTGATCATACCTCTGCAACACCCACCAGCCAATCAGGAGAGAATATGAAAATCAGCAGGACAAAGGTGGTGGTGGCCCCATTCACCAGCCCCTCCAGGTACAGATTGGCTGGGTGGGGCATATGCCTGCTATGAGGGGAAGGGCAGAAGGGGAGGGAGCTACAGGAGCAGGGCTCCTGTGGAGTGAAGCTAAGACGTCAGCTGGAATGAAGCAAAGTTTGCAGACTTGGGCTGGAGTGAAGGCAGAAGGTGGTGGCCAGAGCGAAGGCCTGGGTCCTGGGTGCTGGAGGAAAACTAGTGCCAGTAGCCAGGGGAGGGAAGGCCTCTTTTGCAAGAATCTTCCTGCAACGGGCCTCTAGTCTAAACATATAAAAGGCTAATATGCTAAGTGTCCATCTAGGTAATGATGTCAAGTAGCAACTCCTGTTTTCATCTCCCTAAGGACGAGCCTTTTTGGAGTTTCTTCAGCCCAGGAACACGACTTGCTTCATAGTGAGGTGGAAACACTTTACACTATAACCAAATGTCTGTGAAGCATTTCCCCATGCCTCATCTTCTTTGATCCTCATAGAAGTCCTGGAGTAGGTAGATAGGACACTTGGTAAAATCCTATTTTCTTTTCCTTAGCCTGAAAATGGCCTGACTGAAAAGAAGTAAGAAATGGTGGATCTTGAAAATGACTTCAGGTTTCTCATTGAGCAAAATATAGTCAAACACTGCTGCAGTTAAATATTTTACCCTTTGTTCTCCCTGTGTGATCTACAATAATAATCTGCTTCACATTGATATTTACTGCTGTGTTGCTGACAGTTACCTGAAAAAGAAGTTGGGGTGCTTCACTGGGCTGGAAAAAGTTTAGCTAAATCAGAAAGCAGATCTAATTAAGCAAGTTTTTTTCTACATCTATAAAAGGCTAAGTTGACTTGATCAGGGTGATACATATTCTAAAGCTCTCACTTGCACCAAATGCGTGCATATGTTTCCATCTCTCATTGTAGATCCTGAATTTGGTTGGATTTCAGTAATAGAGAAAGGGCAAATAGCAATAGTAAAATATTTTTATTAATTAATTTCCTTTCAATGTGGATGAATTCATGCACCAGGCCACTAGTTACATATAATTGACTTCACTCACTTCATTCTCAATAGCCGATTTTGGGTCTTTAGTACACTCCTAATAAAAGACAAAGAGGTTCCTTTCCCTGGCTGAGGAGCTAGACTCTCACATAAGATACTATGGAAAACTTTTCTAGGAACCCATTTTCATGAGACCTCTTGATTTACTAAGGTAGCAAAGAAAATGAAAACTTCTGACATGCAGAAACTTAGAATAATTTTATTACTCAAAAATTCTCACTATCAAGAGCACTATTGGCAGTCCTTACTTTGCTTGATCCCCAAAATGGCTATACTGCACAAAATTTATGGGAGGGGGGTCTTTTTTTCTGTATGGAATCTTACAGTCCCATTCCAGGTTCATCCCCATCAGATCACTATTACAAGTAGGTGTTTCCTCAGAGAGGAATCCTGCTTTCCCTATGTCCTGGACTCTTTATACTAGGCCTGAGAGATTACTGTCATCAAAATGGCCACATACACCTACGCATTCCTGACATGATGTTTGAGAAAGCTTTATGGACCAATGGACCATGTTCATTCTGGATGAAGTTAACCATCAAATAAAACTTCTTGGAGCTTAGAGACTTTAAGTACAGAGGTATATATACGTTTTCTCTTTCCTTTCATTTTTTTTTCTAATTCCCTACACTGTCATGCACTTTTTGATTATCTGTGTTTTATTGATTTTAAATTCATCTCAAAATTTAAAGAAACCTCACTTTCCTCTGAGGAACTGGAATTGATTTTATTTCACACATCTTATCTCAATGAATTAATGAGATTTGTCTCAGACTAGGGTGAAGGTTCTTTCTTCTGCGCAGTGCTTTCCTGACTGCTGCGATGTGTGAATTTCCCATTTAAGATATTCCAGCTTTCCTTTGAAGATTCTTCCAATTCATGTGAACCATATGAAAATGGTTTTGTAGAAGCTGCAGCTGGAGCCTCTACCCAGGCAAATGAAAGCACTCTAACTGGGAAATTCCATTAGGAATGCATTAAAGGGAGAGAAGTGCTATTAGGTGTTTGAGTGAGTCCCTTGAGAGCATGAGAAGGAAAAGCAATCTCCTTGCTTCATGCTCTGAAAAGGCCACTTCACTGCCTCTCTACACAGCGACTATCAAACAGCCAATTTGCAAAAATGCCACTTATTATGCTGTGTTCATATGCTAGAGCTGTTTCCCCCCCTCTCTCTCTCTTTCTCTCTCTCTCTCTCTCTCTCTCTCTCTCTCTCTCTCTCTCTCTCTCTCTGTCTCTCTCTCTCTCTCTCAATCTCTCTCTCTCTCTCCCCCTCCTTTCCTCACTCCCTCCCTCCAAATCATTTTTGCCTTTCTGCCAAATGCTAAGGTTTAGCATCACTTACTTGATTGTTTTGCAACAGAAAATTACAATGTTGGACTACCTAAGCTACCTTTTCTATTTAAAGCAAATAAACTTTTCTAAAATTATGAAGAAGATAAAACAAAATAAACAAACAAACAAAACAAACAAAACAAACAAACAAAAAAAAAAACACTGGATGTTTTGGACAATCTAAAACATAGCAAGTAAAGACCAGTACCTTTATTTTTCAAAAGAGGTTCATAATATTTATTTTATAGGGAAGATGGTAAAAGTAAACTGGAAATACTTTTAGAGTCCCTGGCTTAAAAGAAAGACTAAAATAATTTATTCCTTACCCTCATTTCTCTTTTTAGTTAAAAGGATAACTTCCAAAAGAAAAGATGAGAAAAGAGTGGAAAAACTGAAGGGAACCAAAGTATAGCATTCATTTCTTTGGTTTTGGTTGTTTGTGAGCTTCCCAGCAGCCCTATCCTCTCCCTTTGGTAGATACTACAATTTGCTTGTGAAGAGCATCCTTCTTCACTATGGTGTGACCCTAGTGAGAGGCATGTTATCTTGGAATTTAGTTAAGAAACAGTCACAAAAGAATGGGAAAAATTAGATGACACAACCTGATGGAAGTATCCAAAAAAAAGAAAATCCATGAAATGCTGAAAACGGAAAGGCAACTCAATTTTTTTTCTTACCAGTTCTTTCTTTTCAGGAAAAAAAAAAAAAAAAAAAAAAAAAAAGGTTGTTCAAAATTCTACCTCTTCTTTGGAACTTATACTTTAAAAAAAAAAAGATTTTTATTGTTGAAAGTATTACATATGTTCCCCTTTTATCCTATTGACCCTCTCCAGCCCACTGCCATCCCCCATCCCAGACCCTCATTGCCCCATTGTCTGTGCCCATAGGCCATGCCTATATGCATACAAGGAAGTTGGTTGATTACCTCCCATCCACGCTCCCCCGACCTTCTCTTCCAGATTCCGCCTCTCTTCCATGCTTCCATGTTTCTGGATCATGGGACATAGAGAAAAATGAGTACCTCTCCAAATTCGCTTAGAATTCAGGTTTAAATACCATCTTAATAGGGAAAGAAGGAGAGATGTGGGCCTCTTAGGGGAGAGTAAATGTTTTGAGGAAAGATAAGTGGACCCTTAGAAGAATAGTGAGGAGGTAAGATAATTTGTGATAAGGTTTATGTGTGTAGTATCCACTTCTTGTGTCCTCTCCTGGGATGAGTTAGTCATTTTCTTGTTGATACAATTCTCTGGAAGGGGGCTATGACAATTGAGTTCCTTTTGGAGGATCTGTCTTTTAGGCAGTTAAGCCCAGTTCAGAGAAACACTCTGCCTGCATTAGCTGTTTGTGTGTTTGTTTAAGTGAATACAGCTCATAATAATCAATATACCAAATTGGCATATTTTGGGGTAGTATATTCTGCTACCCTTCACTACCTTCACCTCACATCCTTACCCTTTTATTCCTCTTCCTTCTTCCATATGTAGTTTGTAATCCCTGTGTGCTGGGGGTACATGGAGAGAAATCTGAAGTGAGTTGACTGAGTTAGGGAAAACAAGTTGGTATCTAAATCTCCTTATAAGCATTTTAGTTAATCCTTTAAAAGAAAATCCTAACCTCACCCACATCACGTGCTGAAAAACTTAGTGCCTTCTGCTCCTGAGGCTTCCTGCGGGATTGGGGTGCATGCACTTTGCTTGTTGTAGACTCTACCCCAGTAGTGGCTTTGGTTTCAGTTTTCTCAGCTCTGCTAACTACTTTAAACACTAGTTATTATTATCTCCCAGTCCTCCTTCATTTTGTTGACATCTCTAAATCTCAAATATCTCTTTCCAAATCCCTTTTTTTCTTTTAAGTTATATATTTTTGTTCCTTCATATAAGGCATCTGGAAGAAATACTGATAAGCTCATGTCTCATGTCATCTGGAATTCCAAGGAGATAATACTTTAAGAATTCTACATCTGAATCTATCAGAAAATATACTCCGTAATTTTAACATACTTATAGTTTGATGCCTTTATTTTCATATGCTTGATCCACATTTAACTCACTTATTAAATATTAAATATATAGCATATTAAAATGTGTTATTAATTTGAGAATTCAATAGGAAGTGTTCTCTTCCATTGTTTTATTATGTATTGATTTTTCACAAAATAATGATGTTATCAATTTGGTTAGCACTTACTGTTCTATAAAAAATTTTGAGAAGAAAGGTAGAGTTAGAATACACTGTGTTATTTCTACCAAACTGAAGTTTGCTTTGTGCTCCAGGATATATGCAGACCCTAAACACTGGTTATTAGAATAGTAATAGAGGAAAATGTATGCATAGGGGGTGGTGTCCCTCAGCCCAACCTGCACCCTCTCCAATTTGGGACTTCTCAAGGGATGTCCGCTTGCCTGTTCAGGCCTTATCCCGGTAAGCTGGGGCCTAAACAGGCAGTCGGACATCCCTCTCACAACCCAGGACTGCTGGCTTAAAACTGCTCACCTTGCCAAGACCTGTTTGGCTCAGTGGATAGAGCATCGGCTTGTGGACTGAAAGGTCCCAGGTTCGATTCCGGTTGGGGGCATGTACATTGCTTGCGGGCACATCTCCACTGTGGGGCATGCAGGAAGCGGCTGATCGATGTCTCTCATCGATGTTTCTGACTTTCTATTTCTCTCCCTTCCTCTCTGTAAAAAATCAATAAAATATATTAAACACACACACACACACACACAAAAAAAAAAAAAAAAAAA
>PVJN01061899.1:0-11167 GCA_004026805.1 Lasiurus borealis
AGGCAGAAGCCAGTGGTCCTGGACTGTGATAGGGATTTCTGACTGCCAGTTTTGGGATCGGGCCTAAACCAGCAGTCAGACATCCCTCTAAGAGGTTCCAGATTGGAAAGAATGAAGGCTGGACTGAGGTGACTGCCCACCCTGCATGAATTTTGTGCACCAAGCCTCTAGTCCTATATAATAAAGAGGTAATATGCAAATTGACCCTCATGCCCTCATAAGATGGCTGTCCCCATGTTGTCACAAGATGGCCACCCTGTCATCACAATATGGCCACCCCCATAGTGTCCCAAGATGGCCAGCAGAGGAGGGCAGTTGGAGTGGACCAGGTCAACAGGGGAGGCAATCAGTCTGGTAGAGGAGAAGTTAGGTGTCAATCAGGCTGGTAGGGAAATGGTTAGGGGGTGATCAGGCTGGCAGGCAGAAGTGCTTAGGGCCAATGAGGCAGGCAGGCAGTCGACTGGTTAGGAGTCTGCAGTCCTGGATTGTGAGAGTGATGTCCAACTGCCAGTAGTCAGACATCCCCTGAGGGGTCTCAGACTGGAGAGGGTGCAGCAGGCTGGGGTGAGGGACACTCCGCCCCCCGCCCCCCCAGTGCACGAATTTCATGCACTGGGCCTCTGATATATATATAAAGAACTGAATGCAGTTTCAGGAGGTGAGAAACACAATTTCTGGAATAAAAACTATCCAGATATGATTAAAAGCATTTAAACATTGCAGAAGAAAGGATCAGTGATTTGGAGACACAGCAACAGAAACCATCCAAACTGAAGCATACTGAGGAAAAAAGAATGGGGGGAGGAGGAATAATTTCAGAGATCTTTCAACAATATCAAGTGAAGACTATCAAAAGAAAGAAAGAGAGAGAGGAAGAGACCCAGAAAAAGAGGAGAATGTAACAGAAAGAAAATTTGAAGATTATATAATGGCTGAAATTGTTCTGATTTTCATGAAAACTATAAACTTGTAAATAAATCCAAGAAACTCAACAAATACCAAGTGCGTGCACACACACACCCACACAAAACACAAACCCCACACCAAGACATATTATTATCAAGTCAATGAAAAAAAGCCCACAATTTTTAAGCAATGAGAGGAAAAATGAACATTATACAGAGAGTAACAAAGATAAGAATATACCAGAGGACATTGGAATGATGTATATAAAATATTAAAAGAAAAAAGCTATCAATTTAGAATTATATATCCAGAAGGTATCTATAATAATAAAAGGGTAATATGCTAATTAGACTGGATGTCTTCCAAATGTCTTTTCTGAGGAAGCCAGGGCTGGCGGGAAGCCAGCCAGGTCCCAGGTGACTGACTGCAGGAGGCCCGAGGGAAGCCAGCCCAGGTCCTGGTGCCTGTGGATAGCCCAACAGAAGCCAGCCCGGGTCCTGAGTACCAGAGGGAAGCCGGTGCCAGCAGCTGGGGAGAGGAAGGCTTATTCATGCATGAATTTTTGTGCATTGGGCCTCTAGTATATAATAAAGATTAAGACAAACACAAACTAAGAGAACTTGTCCCTGAAATAAATGGTAAAGGAAATTCTTTAGGCAGTAAAATTCTTTAGTTCTATCAGAAGAAAGCTTAGTAAAAAAAATTGAAGAAATCTTGGATCTATAAGAAAGACAGGCTCAGCTGGTGTGGTATAGTGGTTGAACATCAACCCATGAACTGTGAACAGTTTGGCTCAATGAATAGAACATCGCGTGCAGACTCAAGGGTCCCAGGTTAGATTCCAGTCAAGGGCATGTAGCTTGGTTGCGGACACATGCCCAAAAAGGGGGTGCAGGAGGCAGCTCATTCATGTTTCTCTCTCATTGATGTTTCTAACTCTCTCTTCCTCTCCCTTCCTCTCTGTAAAAGAAATCAATAAAATATATTTTAAAAAAGAGAGAGAGAAATCACGGTTTGATTCCTGATCAAGGCACACACCCGGGTTTCGAGCTTGTTCCTCAGTAGGGTGATGTGTAAGAAACAGCTGATCGATGATTGACATTCATCACTGATATTTCTCTCTCTCTCTCTCTCTCTCTCTCTCTCTCTCTCTCTCTCTCTCTCTCTCTCTCTCTCTCTGTCTCTTCCCCACCTTACTCTCTGAAATAAAAAAACAAAACAAAACATATATTTTTAAAAATGACAGAAGAGTAAATGGTAAATACATAGGCAAATATAAAAACATTTTCTCTCATTTTTTTAATTGTTTTCAAATATTGATAGAGAAACTGGATCACTGAGCATTTTGGTGGGAATGTAAAATGGTGCAGTCACTATTGAAAACAGTATGCTCAGCAGGCATGGCTCAGTAGTTGAGCATCAACTTATGAACCAGGAGGTCACGGTTCGATTCCCTGTCAGGGCACTTGCCCAGTTATGGGATCCCGGTTTGCGGCATGCAGGAGGCAGCCGATCAATGACTCTCTCCTATCATTGATATTTCTCTCTCTCTCTCTCTCTCTCTCTCTCTCTCCCTCTCTGAAATCAATAAAAATATATTTAAAATAAAATAAAAAAAACAAGTATGACAATTACTCAAGAAATTAATATGAATGGAACTTTAGAACATTATGCTTTGTGAAATAAACCAGTCACAAATACTATATAATTCGACTTGTAAAAGTACTTAGAATAGTCAAATTTATAGACAGAAGTATAATGGTGGTTGCTAGAGGTTGGGAGAAGGGGGAAAAAAGGAGTAAACTGTTTAAGAGGTACAAAGTTTCAGTTTTACAAGAATTCTATAGATGGATGGTGGTGATGGTAATACAACAGTGTAAATATTCTTAATGTAATTGAAGTTTACACTTTAAAAGAGTTAAGATGGTAAATTTTATGATATGGGGTTTTTACCACAATTAAGATAAATGATAATGTAAAAGTATATGAGTTTTCAAAGGAAAAATAACAACAAAATATGGTCGGGTTAACAATATAAGTAAAATGTAAAGTTAATAAATGTACGGTAACAATAGTATAAAGAAAAGGAGAAAAAAATGAACTATTCTGATATAAGAGACATATATTATTCATGGTGTGAAATAATATTATTTGAAGGTAGACTGTGATAAGTTAAAATTGCACACTGTAAACTCTAAAGTAACCAATTAAAAAGAGAGAAGTATAGTTAATAAGCCAAAAATGGGAATAAAACAAGATGCTTAAAAGATACTCACTTTATCCAAAATAAGGCAAGAAAAGAGAGAGAAAAAAGACTAGATGGGCCAAATAGAAAAAACAAATTACAAAGTAGCAAGATGGATAAATTTAAGCCAACCCAGCCAAACCACTATTTACTAAAAGTAAATGGTCTAATCACTCCAATTAGAATTTAGAGATTGAGAGACTGGGTAAATGGCAACAATTTTATTAAATATTGTATAGAAACCCAAGGTCAAAAAGGGAAGGGAAGAGTGTAAAAAGCATACAGATTATCTTTATTTGCAAACCCATCATCATTTATGTAGAAAAGCCTACAGAGTCTACAAAAAAAGCTACAGGCATTTATAAGTGATTTCACAAGGAATCAGGGTACCATATCACCATACAAAAATCAACTGTATTTCTATTAACAACAAACAAGTAGAAATGAAAAATTTTAAACAATACTCTTTACATCAAAAAATATGAAATACTTAGGAATAAATTTAAGAAAATATATGTAAGACATATACTCTGAAATATGTTAAGATTAAACTAATAAACAATACTGTTAAGATTAAACTAATAAACCCTAAATGAATGAAGATGCCATATTCATGCATTGGAATACTCATTAATGTTCACATATGAGTTCTCTACAAATTGATGGAGAGTTTCAACAGAATTCTAAACAAAATTTCGTGAAGCTTTTTTGAGGAAATCTACAAATTGATTCCAAAAGTTATATGGAAATGCTATAACATTTCTCTGATCTACCTATCTAGTAACTCTATAAAGGAAATAGGTTGTAATACATTAATAGTAATTCCAAGAGACCACCACTTCCTCTGTGTACACAAACCATTCTTTTAAAAATCTGGTCTAGAATTCTGCCCAGACTCTATATCAACTAACTTCCAAATTATCCAAAGACTGCAAATAAAAGTTCAGCAATCATTTAAGCAAGTTCTACTACAAAGAGATATAATTCATCAGAGAGGGGAGATACTATACTCATTTATAGTAGCAAGGCCCTTTTGAATATTTCTCTTGCATATTCTGCACTTCAGTTTCCTACTACGAATACTTGCTTGACCTTTCCCAAAGTGGAAATAATTCTTTTTTTTTTTAATTTGATTTTTCCATTTTAAATCTTTATTGCTAAAAGTATTACATACTTCCCCCTCCCCCCCCTATTGACTTCTTCTAGACTACTCCTCACCCCAGAAGTAATTCTTCTTGACCAAGAAGATAGAAATAAGAGGAGCTAACAAATTCTACTTTTTGTAATCTGTTAATGTTTCCTCATCCACCCTAGCAGCAAGACTACACCTGATCTACATATAACTAAAAAGCCTTTTTAAAACAATGATTATTGGCCTATTTGAAGGTCTCAAATAACAGATTTATAGTTTCGGAAGCTGTGTGGGTTCTGCATTCTTCATACTTAGTTTTATGTCCTGCTTTTTACCTGCAGTACTTATGTCTGAACAGCTACTTTTGCCTTCACACTAGCCTCTCCAGACACCTATTTCTTCCTTGTTGGAGTAATTTATGTTACATTGTCATCTTTACATTATTTATTATTGCCAATTTTCTTGAGAACATATCCAATTACTTTATCAAGAGATATTTAATATTGGCATAATTACCCTAATATGGTTTGAAATGTGTCAGGAACTCTGTCTAAAATTCCTTTCCTAAGTGACTTCCCTCCCAAAGGCAGATACTAAATAATGGAGCTACCTTTTGAGCCTAAATCTGAGTTCAAAGAAAAAACAACATAAAACTATCCAAGTTCTTCTACCACATCTCCTAATCATTCACATGTAGGCTAACTTGAAGAATGAGGGGAAGCAGATATTTTAGCTTAAGTTGACTAATAAAATGAAGTGATTTTAAATCAAATATCTGAGATTCATTTCAAAGTAATCACCTTGAGAAGCTTTAAAGTTTGGGAAGTTTTCTTATGGAACAGTTTCCATAACTTTTTACCAGTCTTTAAAAATCTTTAATACTGGCAAATACTCATTTTTGAGGATAATTTCTATTTTGGAAACAGTTTGGTCATTTGGAACCAATTCTTGGAAGTCAGAAATAGTCATTTAGGGTGGTATAATCCTATCTAATAAAAGAGAAACATGCAAATTGACCATACCTCTGCTATACCCACAAGCCATGCCCACCAACCAATCAGGAGCAAGTATGCAAATTAACCCAACCAATATGATGGATGATTTGAATATCCAGGCCCAAAGCAAAGACTGAAGACAGTGTAGAAGGAAACCAAGCCCAGTAGAAGGGAGCGAAGTTGCAGAGAAGCAAGCGGGGCTGCAGAGAAGGGAGGAAAGCAGGTGGGGCAGGGAGCAGGCGGGGCTGCGCAGAAGGGAGGGAAGCAGGTAGGCGGTGAAGGACGCAGGAAGCCTATTCTTACAAGAATCTTCCTGCAACAGGCCTCTAGTATCTTAATACTTGAGAGCATGGCCTTGGAATATGATAGTCCTAAACTGGAGCCAGAGCTCCACCATCCTACCCACTGCCAAATTATTTAAATTCTCTTAACCCTAGTTACCTCATCTGAAAAACAAGAAAGGTATCATCTCACAACCACTTTGAAAATTAAATAGGATATTACACATATACAACTTCTAAATATGTTAATTTATAAACATTTGTTTTCCGCTTGTCTCCAGTTAATTTTTAATTAAATATATTTTCATTGATTTCAAAGAAGAAGGGAGAGGGAGAGAGATAGAAACATCAATGATGAGAGAGAATCGGCTTGGGGATTGAACGTGCATCCAAAACGGAAACCATGCCCACCCACATACCACAATATTTTGAATTAACTTAAAAAAATCAATTTGCAATGAATATTATGAAAACAAATATATTACTCACAATTCAGGTGTTCTGAAATATTTTCAGCTGAAAATTCTCACAAAAAATTATTCTAAAGTTGGTCAAGTTTGCCATTTAGGGAAAGCATTTTTTTTAAAATAGATTTGTATGGCATGTGGGGAAGGTCAGCCACTTGTGTCTACAGACGCTTATGGCATACAATGGGTTAATCATTATTTCAAACTGTAACCACATTATAATAAATCTGTCACTTACGACTAAAAGAAATCAAATTACTTTTTTTTCAGTTTTATCCATTTTTCAGCTATTGAATTTTTGCTCTAAAATATATGAAACAGTACTTTGATACAAGTAAAGGTCAATAAGCAACTTACCTATGGAAACCATCTTTCAAAACTTCTTGCCGCAAAATAATTTCAGAACAACTGGCCTTTATGCCTGTAAGAACCAAACAATTTGATTTTTAATAAAACAAGAACTCAATGAAAGAATACTTACATAATTAGAAAATAATTGTTTTGCCAAGACCAGTTTGGGTCAGTGGATAGAGTGTCGGCCCGAGGACTGAAAGGTCCCGGGTTCAATTCCGGTCAGGGACATGTACCTTGCTTGCGGGCACATCTCCAGTGTGGGGTGTGCAGGAGGTGGCTGATCGATGTCTCTCTCTCATCGATGTTTCTGACTTTCTATCCCTCTCCCTTCCTCTCTGTAAAAAATCAATAAAATATATTTTAAAAAAAAAAAAACAGAAAATAATTGTTTTAATAGGCTTTACTTGTCTGGAAAATCTTACCACCCTAAAAATGAAACAAAAACTCTAAAACTTAAGCAAGTTGAGCTACATATAAATCTACTTCCAGTATAATATAGGAATTAAAAACACTGACTTTGGGCCAAAACCAGTTTGGCTCAGTGGATAAGAGTGTCGGCCTGCAGACTGAAGGGTTCCGGGTTCAATTCCGGTCAAGGGCATGTACCTTGGTTGCGGGCACATCTCCAGTGTGTGGGGGGGGGGGGGCGTGCAGGAGGCAGCTGATCGATGTCTCTTTCATTGATGTTTCTAACTCTCTATCCCTCTCCCTTCCTCTCTGTAAAAAATCAATAAAATATATTAAAAAAAAAAAAAGAACACTGACTTTGGAATTAGATTGCCTACCTTCAAAACTCTGTCATTTAATAGCTATATGACTTTACATAAGATAGTTTATTGCTCTGCTAGTTGTTATGAGACTTAATATATGAAGAAGTAGTTGGAATAGGTCTTATCATATGGTGCTATATGTGTTCGTTATTAATATTACTTTATCTAGGTGATCTTTTGGTGTAAGGGACAACACTCCAACAAATGAGCCACACCAGCAAGGGCAGAAAATCTGTTTTAATTCCAACTATCTATAAAACTGAGAAGATAGTACATTCGCCTTGTTGGACATGTTGGAAGTGTTTATAAATAAATAAATAAATAAATAAATAAATAAATAAATAAGAGTCTTTTTTTTTTTTAATCTTCACCCAAGAATATTTTTCCCATTGACTTTTTTTTTTGTTTTAATGTGTCTTTATTGATTTCACAGAGGGAGAGAAATATCAACAATGAGAATCATTGATTGGCTGCCTCCCACAAGCCCCATAGTGGGGATTGAGCCTGCAACGTGGGCATGTGCCCCAACCAGGAATTAAACTGTGACCTCCTAGTTCATAGGTCAATGCTCAACCACTGAGCTTACCGGCCTGGCCTCCATTGACTTTTAGAGAGAGTAGGAGGGAAGGCAGGAGAAGGAAAGAGAGAGAGAGATAAACATCTATGTGAGAGACACATAAATTGGTTGCTTCCTGCACATACCCCAACTGTGCCTTTGATGTATTACGTGCCCTTGATTGGGAATTGACCCTTTGATCCACAGGCCTGATGCCCTGGATCCACAACACACAGCACAGCACTCCAGCCCACGGACTGGGGGTGGGGTGGGAGGGGGCGCGCAAATAAATGAATCACTGCCCTGGCCTAAACCGGAGTCATCAAGAAACCCCAGTGCAATCCAGTCTACTATCAAAAGTATTTGTAAAGACAAAAAAAACCTAGCCGTCCTCCTCTTCCCACACCCCCGGAGCCTCTGTATTCGGGGTTCTCACACTTCACAGGGCAAAGAAGGGGGCCTGGCCGGCTCCTGGTCGGTGTAAGAAGCTTCATGCACCCCAAGACGCTGCATCGCCATACTTCCTTCACCACATTGTAGTCATGTGCGGCCAGAACACCTTCCCCAGAATCCCGAGAGCTCTGCGGGTGGCGGGCGGAGACAGAGAGAAGGGGCTGCACGTGGCCTCTTCTTCACCCCGCAGTCCTAGGCGCCGGGACACACAGACATCCATCCCTTCGCAAAACGCCCAGGAAAGAGGGACCCCGGAGTCCCAGCCGCTGGCCACGCCCCCACCTCAAACCCCGCCCCCACCCCACAGCCACGCCCCCACTCCCGCAGCCACGCCCCCTCTTTACCTACCCGCGTCGGTGTGGGCGGCAGTGAGGGCCGCGGACCTGCAGGGGAGCTCAGCGGCCTCCCAGAGCAGCAGCCAGCCCACCACTCGCACCACCGCGGCCACGGCCGGGGCAGCCAGGGCGCCGGAGAACGTGCGCCGGCGAAGGGCGCGCCGGGATGACACGCGGACGGAGGAGCCTGCATTCGCTTCACGCCGCTCCGAGAGCGCGCTGCCACGGCGTGAGGGACTGAGACGGAAGCCTCGGTGCGCGCACCCTTTCGGCCCCGCCGTCCCCCCACCTCCACTTCCCACAGCCCTGGCGCCCGAAAGTTCCGGCGTCTCCAGAGGCGGCCGTACCGCACCGGCGCCGGGTTCTTTTCCTCGCTGCCCCGCCCCCTGCCGCCCCGGTCGGGGGCGGGGCGAAAAGAGGCGCAGGCGCCGTGAGCGCTTCGGGGCAGTTTGGTGTGGGAGCGGCCTCGGGCTCCCGCAGCCCGACGCTGAGCCCTCCCTGCTCGCTGGCTTCCGAGCCGGCTAGCCCCGTGGTCGGCCTCCACCTCCAGGTCCAGGTATTTGTGGATTCGGGCTTCCCATAGTCACGTCTGCGGGACTGTTGTGGCCTTTCTGCCGCGCCAGGCTCCGCCCGGCCTCAGAGTCCATTCAAGGGCGTCCCTGCGCTGCGGTGGGGTGGAAAGAAGCCCCTCCCGGGGGTTTTAGTTGATGGCCTGCAGAAGATGCACTTTGTGTACTGCTCTAAGGGTAAAAAAAAGTCGGTTTTTCACTAGTGGGGGCGTGAGTAGGGAGAGGATCGTCTACCGGTTGGCACAATCCGTACACTTTTAGGTTGGGGGATGCTGGGCTAGAGGAGGGCAGTCCCCGACCCCCGCGGGAAGTGTTACTGTTAGAAGCGGAGGTGGCAAATGCACAATCTGACCTCACGAGCTGAGTTGGACACGTCTGTAGAGCGAGAGAGCATCCATGGCAGGTGGGAGCAGAATAGGGGCTTTGAGATGGATGTCTCACAGGGGAAAGATGTCAGAAGAAAATAAAACTGAAAATAGCCTTATCCGCCGAGACCGGTTTGGCTCCGTGGATAGAGCGTCGGCCTGCGGACTGAAAGGTCCCGGGTTCGATTCTGGTCAAGGGCATGTACCTTGCTTGCGGCCACATTTCCAGGGTGGGATGTGCACTCATCAATGTTTCTGACTTTCTATCCCTCTCCCATCCTCTCTGTGGAAAAATCAATAAAATATATTTAAAAAAGAAAGAAAGAAAGAAAATAGCGTTATCCGTACACTATTCAGAACTATGGAGATAAATTCTGGAAGGAACCCTTGAAAGAATTGGAGCGGGAAAGGGAAAGTAGTTATACGTTTCGTAGAATTATTTTATATTTTAAACAGAATACAAACATTACTTTAGTAAAAATGAAAGTTAAGTTTTAAAAATAGCGTTTTTAATCACTAAGCTGTATTATTATTTTAAATATATATTTGTATTGATTTCAGAGAGAAAGGGAGAGGGAGAGAGATAGAAACCAACGATGAGATCAGCTGCCTCCTGCATATCCCACAGCCTGGGGATGTGGCTTTGACTTTAATCGAACACGGGATCCTTTAGTCCTCAGGCTGATGCTCTATCCACTGAGCAAACCAGCTAAACTGTATTACTGAGTATCAATTGTATGCGTCCTTCATGAGTACAGCTGTTTACTTGACTGTGTGGAATTTATATTGTGCTCAGTAGGATCTCCTAGAAAGTTTACTAATACACCAAATTTTGGTGAGGTGAACTGGGAATCGTATTTGTTAAAAGAAGGAGAAGAAGAAAGAGAGAATGGGGTGGGATCATTGCATTAAGTCAGGGACAGACCACAGAAATGTGAAAAAGCTTTATATATTATTAATTTTCTAAGAGTAAAAGTTCTTACATCTGACAGTAAGGGGTGGATAAGAGAGATTTTGATATATCTTTAGGACAAACATTTGTCAGTAATATAAAAGTTAGCATTTTGATGGAACATTTAATGACAAAATCACATAGGTTGTTAACTTTAAAAGGCTACATCCTGTATCCTGAAAGTTTTTACAGTTTAGAAGCCTGATCAAAAAGGTAGATCCACCCAGCTACTGTATTTTAAAAAAATAAAACTGTATGCCTAGAAATAAAGAATGGAAGGAATTAAGAGTGATTATTATTTATGTTTCTTCCTCCCCCTATCCCACCTTCACCTCCAGTTTTCTACAGTGAACATGTATTAAATAACTATGTGCCTGTCGAGATTTGCTGACAGAGCTAAATTTATGAAGATATCATTACTTGCCCAGCCGAGTGGTTCAGTGGTTGAACATTGATTGACCTATGAACCAGATCATCATTGATTCCCAGTCAAGGCACATGCCCAGGTTGTGGATTCCATCCCCAGTGGGGGGCATGCAGGATGCAGCCAATCAATGATTTTCTTTCATCGATGTTTCCATCTCTTCTTTTCTCTCTGAAGTCAATAAAAATACCTTCAAAAAATAAAAAGATACCATTACTCTATGCTGATTTACTTCTAGGTTCCTTGATATTTTCAGAATTTCCTGGGAATAAAGACTGGAAAAGTCTTAAAGTCACACCTAAAGCAGTCCCTATAATTAAGTGTACTTTGGCATTGGGGGCTGGGGAAGGAAGAGGAAATAGA
>PVJN01061900.1:0-11167 GCA_004026805.1 Lasiurus borealis
GGAGAGGAGAGGAGAGGAGAGAAGGAAAAAAGAAATAGAGAAAACAAACTCAAATACTAAACATGACTCTAAAATAAACTTCAAATACTCACTTACCTTTGTGACACCCTGGATTTCCAGGGAGTCAATTCCTGGTATTTATTAACTTAAAAACATCAAGAAATTCACAATCTTGAAATGTTTATAAGCACATTTGGCTTATTCTAAAAGTACATTTCCTTCCAGAGTTACATGTGTTCTGGGAACTTCCTGACACCGCACATTAACTGCCTAAAGTTTCACCAATGAAGCCAATTTAAATGGCTCTCCATGGAGTTATTGTTACTGTAGATTTCATAGCATTAGTACAAACAAAGCCCTGCTGAGAAGCAGCTGCTGAGTGCTTGGTCAGCTGACCAAGGCTCTCACCATCACTTCCCCACAAACCTGATTTAAAGTCAGCAAAATTATAAATTCCAACAAACCAGGGGATTACTTGGAATTATTGGAAATATATTTTCCAAATGCACCCCAAGGATTTACCACACCCCAAGGATTACTCTTATTTTTACTTTCACTTTTTTAGTGAGTTCCTTCACAAATTTCCACCAAGCATTGAGGATTCTTACAATGTATCCCAATCAAGGCACATACCTCCAATATCATTCTTTCACTTAATAGTGATTCACAATTCAGATAATGTCATCCCCTTTCCTCTGTCAAGCTTCTTGTTTTATATCCATTTCCTCAGAAGTTGGATCTCTGGTAGGTAATCTACATAGAATGATTGTCCCTCCCAGGTAACACATTTATTTTCTGAAGGTTTAACCCAAAGGCATATGGAGATAACTGCAAGCCCTTAGGGCTAGCTGGGAGAGAGTGATTTTGCATAAGAAGGACTTCATAGAACTCATCTAATCATATCAGGTAGATAGCTGCCTGTTCTTTAATGAAAAAGTCATAAACTATAGTGCCTGGACTTCTTTTAACATAACAAATGTGACATGATCAAGAGCATGAAGATCTGAAAGTAGCTAATAAAATTAAAACAGAAAGGAGAATGTTAATGCTACATAATAAAGAACTAATATGCTAATTAGACCTGACTGTGAAATGACCTTCCAGAATGACCAGTGGGCAGGGGGAGGGGCTGCAGGGATATGAAGCAGCCAGGGCTGCCAGGGCCAAGCCCTTTGCATGAATTTCGTGCATTGGGCCTCTAGTAAGTATATGAAATGGCATTGAAATAGAAATTGCTAGCTAATTCAACTTTCTTGTGCTATGGAAAGTTCTTGGATTACATGTAACCATACATGATGTGACAAGCTATCCTTCAGTTCACAGAAAGGCACTCTGTTCTTTTTAGAAATTTCAAAGGGAAACAATGGCCACCTTCCTTCATTGGAATTATCTCTGTTAATGCTAATGGCCCAAAGTGAAATTGCAAAACTGTCTTGGATTAAAAAGTTCAGTTATTTCTTTTAGCAATTTCCCAGTTAAAATAAAATGTTCTGAATTCTTGAAAGCTATCACTCTAGCAGGCAAATAAATCAAAATTAAAATTCAAAACTCTTACTGTGTCAACAGTAGTACTTCTACATCAAACAAGTAGATTTTAATAATGCAATACCTTCTTCACCAAGGGATTTCAAAGTCTGAATGGCAAAAATAATCATCCGTATTTATTTTAACTGGACAAATGTTTTTCCTTTCCTTAATGGAAAGTAAAAGACAAAGGTAGTTCTTCCTTAGCCCTGCACAAAAAGAAAACTACAGTTTCTATTACATCAAAATTAATTTAAAAATGTTTTAAGAGGTTAGAAAAATATTAAAATTATATCATGTTGAGATCATTCTTTGCTCCCATAAAATCAGGAGACCAATAAAATACAGGCACATAGTGGAGGGTTACACAGGTGATAAGAATTTTTCTTTGTAATATTAGTTCAAAGATAACAGTATAAAATCAGTCATCAATAATAACAAAATTTATACCTAGAAATATCTTTGTCCTTTAGCCCTTGTGAGAGTATCTCAGAGTTCTTTACAGTATCAATCCCATTTTCTTTCCTCCTCATAAAATCTGTGTAACACAAATTTCTTATTATTTGAAACAGTTCATGAATTAGCTAAGGTTTGTGTTTCTCTCTCATCTTCCAGGCAATGCCAATAGTTTAGACTGTTTCTGATTCTTATATTCTCCAACTATGAAGAGTAGAGAAAGACTGTAGAGATAGTTTTTATAATGCCTGCTATAGTTTTGGAGTAAAAGATTGAAGAACCACCAAAAATGATGTTTTTGAGTTTTTCTGTTGTGTATATATATATTGAGGTCCATAGTTTTTCCTGGCTTAACTAACACAGATGCTATTTCTTTGGACCTAATATAGAGTTACATTTTGCATGGCCACTGCACGCCTTGGCACACCTTGGCTTGTCTAGCTGCACCACTCCAGTCTCTGCTTCTGTCATCACAGGCATTCTCCCTTTGTGTCTTCTCTTAGAAAGACACAGTCATTGTGCATTGAAATAGGTCTTCTCTATTACTCTAGTATGACTTCATCTTAATTTATACCTACAAAGACCCTGTTTCCATATAAGGTCAGATTTACAGGTACCAGAGCTTAGCACTTCAACATACCATTTGGGGAACACATTTTGACCCATAACAATATTCTATAAATGCATAGCCAACTAAAACAAACCTAAGGTGTCTGGCAAAGAGTCCCAAAGAGCAGTGTCTAACCCATTGCTACTGGGTACTATACAGAATAATATTAAATAGTCCCAGGAGGATTTAATGAGTTTGGAGGGGGTCAGGGGGCCGGACAAAAACAAAAACAGAAACAAAACTATTTCCAGAGCTAAACTGATAGCCTTCTTAGGCAATTCTCCTAAGGGTAAGTTGCAAAAATCTGTTGTATTAATAACCAAGGGCAAAATGCAGTCTCTAGCAATTATACTGATAACATGATCAACTAATGAAGTTCATTAGTCTAGTTGCTGGAAACAGGGATTTATTGACATTTTTATTTGCCACTGGTAAATGAGTACTACATAGAGAAACACCATTCAGGCTAAAGTATAAAGCAATGCATTCTTTCAGGATTTCAATGGTCTTAATTAAAATGAGCTTTTAACTCATTTAAGCTAAATGTAGCCAGAGCATGTAAAATTTAAGTACCTATTTAAGCAATAATACATATAAGTCCTATATTAATTATGAAAAGGCCAGATATTGTTACTAAATTTAAAACAATCTAATGTGATTTCACACTGCTCAAGTTCAAACTTGTTAGGTTAATTTTATTAATATTTATTATATCTTTAAACTTCTTGGTCCCAGAACAAGAACCAAAGACCAAAGTAAAATTTCTCAATAAAATATGTCCTTAGATTATCAAATTTACTAAGAATATATTATTTCTAAAAAGCATCAGAAAATACACAATCATTAAACATAGTGTTCTACTTCTCAAGATAGAAAAATATCTAGAAGGAGAAACCAAGATGGCAGCATAGGTGAACACCTAAACTACTGTCTTGCACAACAATTTCAAAACTACAGTTATAAGACAAACAGACATCATCCAGAACCACAGGAAAGCTGGCTGAGTGGAACTAAACTAGAAGGAAAGAGAGGGGTGCATGGAGACTCAGAGGAGCTGCAAAAAGCTGAGATATGGAGACACGTGCATCGAGAAGCCAGGTGGCTAGGTGCCTTGCTGGCTTTCTCTAGTAGGAGAAAGATGGAAACTCCCAATTGCACTGAACCCCAGTTCTGACTGCACCAAACCCCAGTTCCAGACAAGACTCTAGGGTCTCAAATTCATATGGGAGGAATCTGTTGGGAAAAAAGAGGAACACACAGAAACTCAGAGAAGCCACAAAAGGCAGAGGTCTGGAGGCATGCACACAAGTGCACACAGAGAGGTCTGCAGTAATTACAAGAGACACTGAGACTCAGGGGCCTCATAGGGCAGGACTAACAGGAAGCCAAGGCTGTCTGCTCAGCTGTGAGACTCTGCCACATTCAAGACAAGCACAGAGGCTTTTTCAGTTTTGCAAGTCTTGACTCATAAAGCTATCTCCAGCACAGAAGTTCTCCTGCTGTAGACACAGCTGAACCTCACAGACAATTGGCCTGGAGGTCAATTCCCCCCAATGATACCAACAACAATCAAGACTTAACTACAACAAGACTGTGCACACAACCCACAAAGGGGTGCACCAAGAGTGTCTACCTCGGGTAACTGGGGAGGCTGAGCCACTGAGCTATAAAGAACACCTAGTATACAAAGCTTCTCTACCAACTCAGGGAAGCAGTGAAAATGTGGAGATAAAGAAACAGATCACAAACAAAAGAAATGGAGGAAAACCAATGAGTGGATATAGAGTTCAAAACCATGGTTATAAGATTTTTCAAGAATTTCATAGAAAAGGCTGATAAATTTAGTGAGGATATGAAAAAGGACCAACTAGAAATTAAACATACACTGACTAAAACAAAAAATATTATACAGAGACCTAACAGCAGACTAGAGGAAGGCGAGAATCAAGTCAAAGATATGAAATACAAAGAAGCAGAAAACACTCAACTGGAAAAGCAAAAAGAAAAAAGAATCCAAAAATTTGAACATAGTGTAAGGAGCCTCTGGGATAACTTCAAGTGTACCAACATCAGAATTATGGGGGTGCCAGAAGAAGAGAGAGAACAAGACACTGAAAACCTATTTGAAGAAATAAGACTGAAAACTTCCCAAACCTGGTGAAAGAAATAGACTTTCATATCCTAGAAGCACACACAACCCCATATAAAAGGAATCTGAAGAAAACCACACCAAGACACATCATAATTAAAATGTCAAGAGCAAAAGACAAAGAGAGAATATTAAAAACAGCAAGAGAAAAACAGTTAATTACCTACAACGGAGCATCCATACAATTGTCAGCTGATTTCTCATCAGAAACTATGCAGGCCAGAAGGGAGTGGCAAGAAATATTCAAAGTGATGAATGACAAGGACCTACAACCAAGATTACCCTACCCAGCAAAGCTATCATTCAGAATTGAAGGTCAGATAAAGAGCTTCACAGATAAGAAAAAGCTAAAGGAATTCATCAACACCAAACAAGTATTATATGAAATGCTTAAAGGTACTCTTTAAGAAGAAGAAGAAGGAAAAGGTAAAGATAAAAATCATGAACAATAAATATATATCTATCAACAAGTGAATCTAAAAATCAAGTTAATAAAAAAAATCTGATGAACAGAATAAACTGGTGAATATAATAGAATCAAGGGCATAGAGAAGTAGAGGACTAACAATTCTCAGGGGGGAAAGGGTGTAGAGGTGCAAGAAGAGACTGGACAAAAATCGTACACTTATGGATGAGGACAGGGGGGTTAAGGGCCAGAGTGGGGTGGGAACCAGGTGAGGGGCACTATGGGAGGAAAAAAGAGGAACAATTCTAATAATCTGAACAATAAAGATTTATTATTAAAAAAGAAAAAAAAGAAAAAATATCTAGAGAAAAGAGATCTTTTTTAGCAGCCAAGGACCTATGTGTTCTCATTTAATCCTATTGTTTATGCCCTTTTTGGTTCTTCAAATATTGTCATCAGTATCACTTCTTGATTTACATATATTATTCTATTCATATTTACTAATATAATAGGCTGTCCATTTAGGTTTGAACTGGACCCTGCGTAAATATTTCAAACTCACAATATTACATAGCTGTTTCATTTAACAAGCTTTTGAAAAGGCAGCATGTGAGAGGGCAACAGGCCTGTATATCTGACCATTACAAAAGAGGGTCAGAAATAATGCCTGAATGTCCAATGCCTGGCAGGGGTTGTGTGCTGTGCTTGTTCCAGACTGTTTCCTTGATCCCCATTATGTTGTTAGCTCAGCAGAGGAAAGAGACAGTTTAAAAAATGTCACAGTGGGAAGTGTTTTAACATTGACTGATAAGTCCCCAGAGGCAAATGCAAAATATATCCACATTGTTAACAGTGCCTTTGAAGCAGGCACAAGATTGTTAAAATATGTGACTGGGTTTTTTGCCCATTTGGTTGAAGTTGTTTGTGGTTTGCGGTTGCTTGAGAGTGGAGAAAAGGAGCGTTTTCCATAAAATATAATTATTTTTTTTTATTCGTACATATTTATAGTGTACCACAAAACATGGAACCATTCCTTTCATCAGCTAATCTTATCTCCTAAAATTAACTAACCAAAATATCCATAGAAGAATGATGTTAAATAGAGTATTTAACATATCAAAAGATAAATGTGTTTGTGTTACGTGTTTAATAGCATTATTGTAGATCATTGTTACCCTGCCCCACCCCAAGCAATCACCAACAACTATTTTTATATGTTAGACTCAGAAAGAATTATGACTATTCAAATACGATTTAATTATTGTTCTTGAATAGCAGATTCTGTCCTTTAGTGAAAAAAATGTGGCCTCATTTTAGAAAATAACAAAGATATCCCAAATTACAGTCTTTGGAGATTAAAATCAAGAATGGAGTGCTTATGAAAAGCTAGAAATATTTTTAATATATTTTATTGATTTTTTACAGAGAGGAAGGGAGAGGGATAGAAAGTTAGAAATATTGATGAAAGAGAAACATTGATCAGCTGCTTCTTGCACACCTCCTACTGGGGATGTGCCCACAACCAAGGTATATGCCCTTGACCGGAATCGAATCTCGGACATTCCAGTTTGCAGGCTGATGCTCTATCCACTGAGCCAAACCAGTTTGGGCTGGAAATAATTATTAATGTCTTCTGAAACTTCCACACAGCCCTCGCTTGGGCCTGTTGATGTTCTTTGGTCCTAACATCATTTGACTTGTATTGGCCCTACTCTAACTTGTCTGTTTTCCAAAAGTGCTTAGGTTTTCAGTATCCATGCAACTCCTTGGTAGGCAAAAATTGATATTTTGATTTCCGACGTTGAACATCTGCAAACTAAATTTATATTCATGATAATGACACACAATCATAAAGAATGTGAAATAATCTGTCTGTGTTACAACAGATGTCAATTTTTGTTGCTTGTTATTACTAAAACGGGGAATGGAGCTTCTCTCTGTGACAAGTAATGCGGCTTCTAATTCCTAGCAGTAAATGCACCTAGAATATGAGCAAAAGTGGCACTCAGCCTGAATATCCATCACCATTTTGATTGTTTGAAATGCATCTGGTCCCTTTGAGTATATTTACTGTGATTACCCAGTTCAAGCCTTTTCACACTATTGTATGTGTCATCAAATGACAGTAATGAAAATAACTGCAACCATTATTATAGGTTTTAGGACTCTGCCATCTGTTGAGTATTAGCCTTTGCCATTCCCCAACTGGCATTCCAGTGAGCCAAAATTACACAGAAGCTTCCCCACAATACTGCATTTTACACCACCTCCCACTTCCCACACACAAAAGATAAGGCATCCCTTAAACACCCTTCCTAGAACCTAGCAGTTAAGAATGAATCTAGATGAACTCGCTTGATGTTATTTCAAAGCTTACGTATAAAACCTTAGAAATAAAAATGGCATATGCTACACAGTTCTCATAATTAGCAGTAATACATAACATGACATTTCAGCATCAATCTAAAATGGGGGGAAATGACAAGTATTATTATTTCCATGTAATGTAAATTATATGGAAGTACTCTATCCATCTCTTATATGAAATGAGTAAGTAGGGACAGGTTTTTTGTTTGTTTGTTTGTTTTAGGCAACTGACTTCCAATTTATCAGAATGTCAGCATTTTGACCAGCCACAAATTTGTGATGAATTTGTATAAACAAAGCCAAAGACATATTTGATTATTCTATTATTATCAGTATTCCATTATCACACCAGAACCTGACCATAACACCTTGTTTTACAAAAGGATTTAATATACATTCTAATCACAATTAGGGTAATAGTGATAAAATATTATGAAAAAGGAAGTTCAAATTTTGACTGAAAATAATATTTCCAATATTGTTTGTTTCAAAGTCCCTTTTGCATAGGTCAATTTTAATTAAAAAATCTATGGGAAAGAAAAAGGCACTCATATAGCAAGAAAGCAGGTACAGTACAACTAAAGAGAAAATGCAGGTGAAAATGTAATCTTTTCTCTAATTGCAACATCCTATATGCCCCCAGAGAGCCTACTTTGGGTATACAGTAAATATTCAAGAAATAGTTATAGAAGATAACTGGAAATTAAAGGACCAGGCTACATTACAAATGGTGGTAGAGAATTTTGAATCAATGGACATTTTTTTTTAAATGGTGTTTTATAACAATTAAATCCAAGTCGTTTATTATGTAAAATTCTGAATTTATTAAGTATCACATGATCCTAACCAAGACAATGCTACCAACACTAAAGGAGCCGCCACTTCAGTCTTTAAAAGAAGAGACAGAATCCCTCACGCTATTTTTCATTTTTTTCTCAATTACATGCACTGCTGCTCATACAATGTAGCTAACACTCTATCATCACTGCATTTGTCCCATGAGAGGACAGTGATTTGTGGTATTCATTTTAATGCAAAAGAATAGATTTCAATAAGGGTTCTTTTTTTTTTCAGACAAAATTGAAGACTAACTTTTCTTAATTAGTTTGCCAGAAAGTAAATGAAGAAAGAATGATGGATACGGCAAGAACATAATGGAAAGAAAACCCCAACAAATAAAAGAAGAAGGAATGAAGAAACAGTACAGTGTTGTAAGAAATATATGTACTATTTCCTATTAGGATCCTAGAAAGAGTGAGAAAAGTGTGTACCTTTCAATGTCACTTAGAAAGCAACCAAAACAAAATAAATCATTTTCTATTTAAAAGCAGACTTGGAAAAATAATTCTAAACATAGTAGCTAAAGCCTGAAAAAGCACCCTGAATGTGGAAGAGCTAAGCAAATGACAATGATGACTAATAAAACCCAAAACAATGAAGGCAGATTTGCGTTGGTCTTCTTAAGTAAATGGATAGTACTCCACCTGGAATGCAGTTGAGGGCACAAGTATTGATCCAATCTTAATGATGACTTGGCCAGCTGAACAGAAAACAAAAATAGTAAGAGCAGTAATGTTTCAGAAGGTTATAGTGGCTACTGAGGTCACTAAGAACATCCTGTAAGACTCACTGCTCCCTGAAATAATGTTTACTTACTGCACTTTGATTCAAAATGCTTTATACTTCTGAATACGTCTCTAAATAATATTCCAAAGAATCTGGGCAACTCATAGTGCTTCATTCAGTGTTTGTCACGTGCATGTTCTTTACTTGTGGTCAATAACAAATAATTCAATTCAACCAACATCTCTTGAGTATTACCATGTCTAGGCACTATGCTAGGACCTGCACACTACAGAAGGTAAATGGGACTCAAATATTGTTGAGCCTATCCTATTGTATAACCAACCAGTAGGAACTTGATGTTGGAGCTATGAAGGTGGCTCCTATATTTATTTGGATTAAAGGCGAGTGGGAGGCGCTGACATTAAACAAGTCATCACAACAAATTATAAGGATGATAAACCCTTCCCTCCAGGCTTAAAACCTAGTGGAGAAAGATAGAGCAAAGGTAAGGCTGACTTAGAGATATGCTTAGTAGGGAGAAATGAGTTGTGCAACAGAGGGAAGCAAGGCATTAATTAGAACCTAGGACATTCTGAATGAAGGAGGATCTGAATGGGCTTAGCAATATGGATATGATGTTGGAAGGCCTTTGAGACAGAATGGGCTTAGCAATATGGATATGATGTTGGAAGGCCTTTGAGACAAAAGGACCAAGTACCTCAAGCAGCACCTACTCAAGTGACAGAGACCAGAGCACGGATCAAAAAATTTAAGGGAGACAGAAAGCCAACAAACTTGAATCTATTCTATAGGCAAGGGATGGCAAGTGAAGACTTCTGAGTTAAACAGTAATGTGATCCGACCTCTGGTTCAGAAAGAACATTTTGGAAAGCATCTGTGAACAATTTTCAAAGCTATTTGAAATAGAATTAACTAAAAGAATTTATACCAAAATATTCACAAAAGTGGTATTTTTAAATTATACCAGATATTAACTCTTGGCTAATTTATTGATATTCTCTAAATGTTTTAAAGTGAACATGAATGGTGCCTGCATTTTTAAAGTAAGTTGTATACTTTCCTGATATACTATATCCATCAATATACATATACTATTTATTACTACTATAACATAAATACCAGAGGTTGGAAGCCATGTATTTAATTTTCACAACTTATTAAGCCAAAATTCAGCCGTTGGTCTTTGGTCAGGACTTAAAGCCAAATATTTTTCAGTATCCAGCAAGTGATGGTATTTTCCCGAATATCCTGCAGTATAGTCCAAGAATAGCACCATTGCTTGTTGAGTTACAGAAAGAAGAACCAATAGGATCACAGATCTGGGAAGTAAAGCAGGAAGGCATTAAATCAGTTCAAGGTCACATTGACTTCCTATGTTTTAGGGAATCAAGTCCTGACATGATAAATGCCAGGGTGTCCCTTTTCCCATTTAAAAGGCCATCTAGATATGACATTGATGAGGACAAGCATCAGTATCACTTACCCTTCCTGGTACAATATTTGCTCTCCTCGTGAAAGAGAACAGGAAATACTGAAGGGCTTCTGGGAGATAGTATCTTGGAGAATTTGGTGACTGCAGGATCACTGGACCTGCCACTTTGTTGGCATTGTTGTAGTTCTTACCCCTTAATATATTAAGAAGTGATTTGGGAAGAAAAACAATTCTTTTTTACTTCTTAGTTTGATTGCCCTATAATCTAACCCTTTGATAGTTTAAAATTAAAAAAAAAAAACCATCCTAAGAAGAGTAATGATGGTAAAATTACATAAGCTTCAGAAAAGTTTGTAATCACTATATCAGAAATATACATACTTTTCCTTTAACAAATGGAATATTTATATCCTCCTAAGGAGAACAAAGCCATCCACTTATATTATGTAACAAAATTTAAATATGCTTTTCAAACCAGAGATCAAACATAAATCCTTAGTAGGATAAAGAGAAAATTCAATGCAGGTTCAAGACTTAGGACTAGTTGGTCAAAGCAAAAAACTCACAAATCTGCTCTGAACATTTGTGTCTCATTTTTCTCACCTACCCTAGGACACAGGGCCTAAAAGTTGCTAT
>PVJN01061901.1:0-11164 GCA_004026805.1 Lasiurus borealis
CTCCCAGGGACAGGGCAGGTATAGGAAAAAGACTATCAGTAATTTTCAACATTGATGTTTCTATCTCTATCTTCCTCTCCCTTATTCCCTGAAATGTTTTAAATGAATTGTACTTAAATGAAACTTCAAAAAAGGTTTAAAAATTGAGGGTTCCCAAAGGTTTTGTGTTATTATGAAAGCTCTGAAACATATTTGTTGCAACTGTATCAGTATGTTGGAAATAAAATACAATGATGTACTACTGACATATCTTATCATCTGCATATTCACTACTATCTCATTGGCAGTTTAAAACTGACCACGGTGAGAGTATTTATGCCAGGGGAATTGACAAATACTACAAACCTAGCCTTCACTTAATGTACTAATAAATGCTTAGACTTAAATAAGAGTAACTCTAAACTTTAACAATGCAGATTAAATGTATAACTATATGGTATATTTTTGTCTCAGTGGTACATAGCATTAAAAATGAGTAAAACAATTTTCCTTCAGAATTCAAAACCAATGGTTCCAAGTGGCAAAGGAGTCACTTCAGTCACTGAGGAAGAGGGAAATTTAAAGATGTCTTAAATGCTGCATATTCCTCCTTCAGTTAAAATAATAAGTTTATTTAAACAATTTGAAAAAGATTCTCAGCAGACATTTTAACAAAGAAGATAAATATAGTGCAAAGAAATATATGAAAAAATGTTCACCATAAAATATTAATCAGTAGATGGGATTAAAACAAAATCAAGTTAACATTATATGTTATTCAGGCGTTATTATTTAATATAATTAACCACTGTATGTCCTTGCAAGATAGCAAAAACTGGAAATTTTATATATTGGGTTAGTTGTAAGCCAAAGGAAATGGCCATTTTGGGTCATAGTTCTGCATATCTTCAATGTAAAACATTCACCTACACATCAGTTTTACAAGTAAAACATGTGTCTATATAGAGAACTGGATACAAATTTTCCCAGAAGAGTTATGTATAATACCCCAAACTTGGAAATAACAAAAACATAGAACAATTAATAAAGTGGTTATTCACAGAACTTAGTACTAATCAGCAATAAAAAAAAAATTAACTCTTCACAAGCATTTGTATTGAATCTCAAAATATTGATTGTGTGGCATGGAAGAAACCAGTATTTGTTAGAATGTACACATCAAATAATGCCTATAAAATTAACAGTATGAATTATTCTATTGTAAAGAAAGGAAAACCCCTGAGTGCATGAAGGGCCAAGAAAGGCAGAAAGAGTGAGTAGAACATGGCAGTAGAAAAATAGAAGGTGTGGCAGAAAGTATAGAGTTTTTGATATGAAAAATAATATAATAATTAATACTAATAAACAGGAATAAACTCTGCCCCAGCCAGTTTCCTCAGTTGTTTGGGTGCCATCCAATTCACTGACAGGCCTCTAATTTATTCCAGGTCAGTGAACACCCTCAAATGGTTTTCCAGTTGGGCCATGCAAGAGGCAGCAGACCTATGTTTACCTCTCTCTTCCAGTCTCTTACTTTATCACAAAAAATAAATAAAGTTATTTTCTAAAATATTTTTTTTAAAATAATCTCTATGTTTTCCAAACATACAACTGTAAGCTTACTGTTGCCCCACGCTGTGTAGGAGTTACCAGTGGTTTATGTCACATGTAACAGTTTCAAAGCTTTATCTCTAGGCCAGGGCTCACTAAATAGCACACATGAGACAGGTACATTTCATTGCATGTCAGTTCTCATTTCCTGGGAGGACCAGCCTTGCCTCAGTGGCAGCAAATGTTGTCAAGTAGGGAAGACTATTGCTATTAAAACCAACAGGAATGCTGACTGGTTACAAAAGACACATCCTGGGTTTTATTACAGCGTTATCCTTCCTCTAGCTTTGAGGTCTTGCCTGTTGAGCAACAACCTTGAAATGAACACCTTAAGGGGCCAGGGAAATGCACAAAACCATGAGATTATTTTGTCTGCTAGAGACACCAGCTATAGGAAATAGTGATGGAGGTCCTCAGAAATTTCTCAAAAATCATACAAGCCACAGGACATGAAATAATTTGGTTTTATGTCCAAAACAGTCACTTTTTATCCAGTTTAACTGGAGTGTCTGCTATGAATATGAAAACAAGGTTTATGTCCCAAACTAATTCCACCTCAGAGCCTTACAAAAAACACCACCAGCCTATGAAATCTCATACATCATGACAGACATCCTCTTTGGGGCACACAAAGAGTAATTCCCCTAAACATTGCTGACACTTACGTAATACATATTGTGAACAGAGAATATAATTCATATTGTTCACAGGAGCACAATAAACACTGCTGGTTCAGAGTGACCATTGACCTCTACAACATGAGGTACCAGTCAGCAACTTAGAACCACAAAATCATGCACACTTTCTCCCAAGGCCTTGATAGGCAATACAAAATCAGACAATACTGAACAGGGTAATTTTTTGCCATCAAGCTGTGCCTTCCAAAGCACTGGAAGTTTGAGATCATACCATATCTAGTTTACTTGTACTACATGCTGACACATCACAACTTTCCTTTCAATCATCCCAGGAAGAGAACAGAAACAACATAATTAAAGGTACAAAAGAAAAAACTCCTTTACATAAAGACCATAAACCAGAACAGAGGACAGCAAGAGGTTTGCAGGTTAATGAATTAGAACCCAAAACACTTCCTCACAGTATAATGTGAGACCCACAATGTCCCTAAAAGAGGCACTTAGCACTTAGCTGAGGATAGGTGCTCTGGAAGAAACCTGGGTCCATTCTCTGGTCAGAAATAAAGGAATGAAGATTCACCCAGGAGCTCAGAATATTCATAATTTTCTCAAGCAAAACCACAGAGAAAGCAGGGGTTGTGACAGATGCACATTCTTCAGGTGAGCCAGGTGGTAGGGGTGAAAGAGCTTCCACCCAAATATTTGCAGTGATATAAATCTGGTTGTAGGCCTGAGAAGGTTAGCAAATGCAATCCAGTTTCTGAAAGTGTCACTTATACCTGAAATTTAGGAGCCATTTAGCAGAGTGTAAGTTCTGATAAAGGGGTTTGCATTCGGGTAAATGCGGGTAAAAGCTTCTCCTCTAGTGCTGTTATACTGAGAAAGTAAAACATTCCCTGTTCATTTAAACCTTTTTTCCAGTGTGTTCTCTCAAGTGTTGAATGAGGGCATATTTGTAGCGAAAAGATTTTCCACATTCACTGCACTCATAAGGTTTTTCACCAGTATGAACTCTGAGGTGTTGAATGAGGTTAGAGCTTTGACGGAAGCACTTCCCACAATCACTGCATTGATGCGGTTTTTCTCCGGTGTGAAGTCTCTTGTGGATAAGGAGGTGGGTATTTTCTTTAAAAGATTTACCACATTCACTACACTTATATGGTTTTTCTCCAGTGTGAATTCTCTGGTGTCTGATGAGGGAACGCCTTTCATGGAAGGACTTCCCACATTCACTGCACTCATAAGATTTTTCACCAGTATGAACTCTGAGGTGTTGAATGAGGTTAGATCTTTGACGGAAGCACTTCCCACAATCACTGCATTGATGCGGTTTTTCTCCGGTGTGAACTCTCTTGTGGATAAGGAGGTAGGTATTTTCTTTGAAAGATTTACCACATTCACTACACTTATATGGTTTTTCTCCAGTGTGAACTCTCTGGTGTCTGATGAGGGAACGCCTTTCAGGGAAGGACTTCCCACATTCACTGCACAAATAAGGTTTTTCACCAGTATGAACTCTGAGGTGTTGAATGAGGTGAGATCTTTGACTGAAGCACTTCCCACAATCACTACATTGATATGGCTTTTCTCCAGTGTGAATTCTCTGGTGGGTAAGTAGGTAACAGTTATACATAAAAGATTTCCCACAATCACTACACTCATAACGTTTTCCTGCAGTGTGAACTGTGAGGTGTTGAATGAGGTTAGAGCTTTGACGGAAGCACTTCCCACAATCACTGCATTGATGCGGTTTTTCTCCGGTGTGAAGTCTCTTGTGGATAAGGAGGTGGGTATTTTCTTTAAAAGATTTACCACATTCACTACACTTATATGGTTTTTCTCCAGTGTGAACTCTCTGGTGTCTGATGAGGGAACGCCTTTCATGGAAGGACTTCCCACATTCACTGCACTCATAAGATTTTTCTACAGTGTGAATTTTGCGGTGTTTACTCAGATTAGAGTACTGACTGAAGGACAATCCACAATCACTACATTGATGTGATTTTTCTCTAGTGTGAACTGTCTGGTGGGTAAAGAGGACATACCTGCGGCTAAATGACTTTCCACATTCACTGCATTTGTAAGGCTTTTCTCCAGTGTGAACAATTCTATGCCTATTGAGATTAGAGACATATGTAAAAACTTTCCCACATATATTACACTCATATTTCCCTTCTGCAGAGTAGACGCCTTGATATTGAACAAGGTTCTGGTTGTGACTGGCTGCTTTTTCACAATCATCCCATTGGTGACCACTTTTTTTATTGGGAAATTTCATTGAAATCTCACTACAACTGTGTGCCTCCTCGGTGTTGAGAGGGGTCTGGTGCTGGAGAAGCTCTGAGATGGTTGGGAAGTCTTCCCCAACCTCCCTACTGTTTGAAGGCAACTCTGTTAAATAGAAGCTGAACCTGGTCACCAATGAGGCCCTGTCCACAGCTTCTTTCCAGGGCTTCTCTCCACTGGCTTCCCTCTGTTGATGGGGAGTGTTTTCACTGAAACAGAAGTCTCTCACATATGCGTCACTGAAGAAGGCTTTCTGCTCAAAGTCTGCTGCTTGTGACTCAGCCAGGTGCAGAATATCTTTGAACACTGAGAAACACCTCCCACAAAGATGGGTCCTCTGGGTTGCTGGAGCTGTCTTAGAAACAGTGACCTGTGACTCCCCTTGTACAGATACACTCTGCTCAGAACAGGCCTCCACATCATCTGTTTTATGCCCACAACCTGAAAACAGAAAAATGGTGATGAAATGAATGTCGACTGTGTGACAGGTAGAAGCCTCATTACAAAAGTGTGTCACACATAACACTCTGGTTCCATGCAATTGTCTGGCAAAAAAATATCTGAAGGAAATATTGATAAGATGTTTCTATGAAGATCTGGGCCTCTGAAGATCACCATACAGGGAAGATCTCATACAAAATATAAAAACATGGCAAGCACCACATGGAACAGAACCTGGATCATCTGCTCATTCTTCTGCTAACAGTGTTCAAAAGGACTTGTCTGCTGGTGACATGGGCCAGCTGTGCAGAAGGTTGCTTACATCTTATTCCAAGTCAAATTCAAGAAATGAGAAGCAGCTTTCTTCCAGGTTGCGCTGGGCCTGGCCCACCGCGGTGGTGCTGCAGCACGGGAGTTTGGGGGCTGCCCTTGCGCCCAGGCCTTTCCACGCCACCTGGTCGCTGTCAAAGTGCATGGTGTGTGCTCTCCCGGACCCTTCAGGGTAAAAGAATGTCACATGTCAACGTTTGTACTGAAGTCAATGTGCCATTTTCAGGCTGCATGGATCAGTGCCAACTTTTGTACATCCTTTGATCTTTCTATCTGGGAAACATCCTTCAGAGAGTTTATGCATCTTATGGAAGACACCTGACCTTTTGAAGCTTCATAATTCATATCTGCATGTCACCAGTCTTCCCCATGTTAACAGTTCTATGTTTTATTATCCATGCCTGCGGCGCCGAGCCAAAACAGCTGCGAAGGGAGAAATGATGAACAGCCATAGAGCCATAGAATCAAACAGCCAGACTTCCCCTTTGAATGCAGAGGTGGTCCAGTATGCCAAAGAAGTAGTGGATTTCAGTTCCCATTATCAAAGTGGGAATAGTATGTCCTATACCACGTGGAATTTGGCAGGTGTCCCAAATGTATTCCCAAATTCTGGTGATTTCACTCAAGACAGCTGTGTTTCGAACTTATGGAACATGATAGGATCAGTGTCTCAGTGCTTCCTTGCCATTCAAGAGGATGCCGCCTAATTTTCAGAGCCAAGACTAGGTGGAACTTACCTTTGAGCAATAGGTGTATCCTATAGCAGTTCATGTTCTGGAAACCTATCGTCCTGGAGCAGTCATTAGAATCCTAGTTTGTTCTATGAAACCCTATTCCCCAAGTCCACCAGCTGCAGTAAGGGAAGTTTCTTACTTTAGCAGATGGGAGATTCTTTGGTCAGAGAGACCTACGAAGATGAATGCTTCCCAGGCTGGCAAATTTAAACCTTGTATTAAGCAGATAAATTTTCCCACAAATCTTATACGGCTGGAAGTAAACAGTTCTCTTCTGGATTATTACACTGAATGAGATGCAGTTGTACTGCATGGTATAAAGGACAAGCCAGTACTTTCTCTCAAGACTTCACTTATTGACATGAATGATCTAGGAGAAGATGACTATGAAGAAAACAATGATTGTGGAATGGACAATCTTAACAAAAAACTTAGCAGCACTACCCTCAGGGAAGGGCCAAATAATGGATATTTTGACAAAATCAAACTACCTTATGAGCTCATTCAACTGACTCTGAATCATTTTCCATTTCCAGACCTGTGCAGATTAGCACAGACTTGCAAACTGCTTTGATCCTCTCCAGTACATCCACCTCAACCTGCAGCCTTATTGGGCAAAACTCAACGACACCTCCCTGGAGTTTCTGCAGGGTCGCTGCATTCTTGGCTAGTGGCTTAACTTATCTTCTGTCCACATCTACAGGAGTTAAACCTCTCATCCTGTGATAAGCTACCACCTCAAGCTTTCAACCATATTGCCAAATTTTGTGGCCTTAAACGACTTGTTCTCTATGGAACAAAAGTAGAGCAAACAGCACTGCTCAGCATTTTGAACTTCTGCTCAGAGCTTCAATACCTCAGTTCGGGTAATTGTGTAATGATTGAAAACTATGATGTGATCACCAGGATGATAGAGGCCAAGTATAAAAAACTGTGCACCCTGGATCTGTGGCACTGCAAGAACATTACTGAGAATGGGATAGCAGAGCTGGCATCTGGGTGTCCGCTCCTGGAGGAACTTGACCTCGGTTGGTGTCTTACTCTGCAGAGCAGCACTGGGTGCTTTGCCAAACTGGCACGACAGCTCCCAAACGTGCAAAAACTCTTTCTTGCAGCTGACAGGTCTGTGTGTGACGCAGACATTGAGGAATTGGCATGTAATGGTACCAGATTATGGCAAATGAACATACTAGGCACAAGAATGGTAAGTCCTGTGTCCTTAAGAAAACTCCTGGAATCATGCAAAGATCGTTCCCTGTTTGATGCGCCCTTCTGCTCTCATATTGACAACAGAGCTGTGTTAAGTTCAATGAGAGCTTTCCAAACGTGTTTATAAAAAAAGAGCTTTACTCAGTGACTTACTGTATATTCTATAATAAAATCAGTGTGCTTTTGTGGGGTTAAAAAAAAAAAGAACTTTAAATAAAAGAATATATTTTAAAAAAGAAAAGAAATGAGAAGCTTGTGTTGATGTCTAATAAAGCACACCTGTGCACCTCATAACACATGCAGGTCAATATTTGAGAATACTGCAGATAGAGCAGTTCAGAGGAACAGTGATGGAAAAGAAGCAAAAAAATAAAGGTATCCAGAAACCAGGAAGGCACAGATTAAAAGATAAGTCAGGGAAGTGTCAAGCATGGGAATGAAAAGGTAGAAATGAGCTGCTGCCAGTGGCACCTCAACCTAAACTCTGTTAAACATAAGCAGGTTCCTGATATGACCTAAACATAACCCTTATGTCACACCTCCCTCCAGTTGCAAACAAGAGAACCAGGCAGCCCTGACCAGTTTGGCACAGTGGATAGAGCCTCAGCCTGCAGACCAAAAGGTCCCAGGTTCAATTCTGGTTAAGGGCATGTACCTTGTTTGCAGGAACATCCTGTGCAGGAGGCAGCTGATCAATATTTCTCTCACATCGATGTTTCTAACTCTCTATTCCTTTCCCTTCCTCTCTGTAAAAAAAATCAATAAAATAGCCGAAGCCGGTCTGGCTCGGTGAATGGAGCGTCGGCCTGCGGACTGAAAGGTCCCGGGTTCGGTTCTGGTCAGGGCTATGTACCTTGGTGGTGGGCACATCCCCAGTGGGGAGCATGCGGGAGGCGGCTGATCGATGTTTCTCTCTCATTGATGTTTCTAGCTCTCTATCCCTCTCCCTTCCTCTCTGTAAAAAAATCAATAAAAAATATATTTTTTTAAATCAATAAAATAAATGTGAAAATAAAGAAGGCCAGGCAAGTCTTTAGATCATCCTGCATGTTCACCTTGTGAAAAAAACAGGGTTCTCCTTGAAACTTTTACAGTATAAGCAAATAAAACACCAATATTCTGAGTTATATTGAAAGTCAACAGAGGTGAGTACCAGCACTGACCCAGAACATAAAAGCATGAAATATTCAGGGAATGGAGCATTACAGACAATTGGAAGAGGTCTTTCCAGAACTGCCCATGGTTCATGCAAGTAAAGACCATACCCTGGCACATTCAGTCACAAAGAGCCTGTAGCTGGAGGAATGGTGCAGAAGTGGAAGCCATGTCTGTGGACATAGACACTCTCCCAGAGAAAGTGCAAGCTGGGCCCATTAAGCTGTTTGCAGAAATCCTGACCCCCCGACACTTCCTGCCTATCTGTGAGGGATATTCATGGAGGCCTTTCCTCTGGGTTCCACACACACTCAGCACTCTCAGTCACAGCACATTTGACAAGATAATAGGACAAAATAGAAGAGCCCATGGTCTGGTTGTGAGAGAGAGAAAGCTATGTTTTGAGAATAAAGGAAGAAAAAGCATCACCTCAGGACACTGAGACAATGTGAAGCTCTTACCTACAGATGAGACAAGTGCAAACACTTCCAGCATCACATCGCAGTACAGAAGTCTCTGAGCCTCATCAAGGAGCCCCCACTCCTCCTGAGAGAAGACAATGGCCACGTCCTCAAAGTCCATATCCTGCAGTAATGGGGACAGTTCAGTCCATGATCAGCTTCACTCTTGGGCTTTTACTTTCATCATACTTCCCACTCTTCATATGCATCTGCCCCCTCCACTTCCCACTTCACAGAAAATAGCAGACCTTGCATCCAACAGTCACTCTCTCCTTATATTCTTATCGATATTGTGTATTCTCACAGCAATAAAGGGAGATGCCCAGAATGATTGTACCTGACCTCAGGGCCTCACATTTATGCTCAACGCACTGGGTGTCACCAACATAGGGTACAGATAACTGTTGGGCATAAAGAGAGATGTGAGTGACTTGACATTGGTTATGTGGGGCAATATTCTTGTTGTCCAACAGAATCTCCTTCCATGATCCCAAAAAATAAGCATCACTCGTCACCCTTTTGACTGCAATCCTAGGGTGCTGAGGCCAACACTTTGCACTACCTGTTCTGCATAATTCTTTGTATCCCACTTCTCATACAGTTTCATTCCCAGAATCAAAGCTTCAAAGGTAACACATATATGTCATGTACGTGGGGGGAATGTTCCTAATCACCTTCTTTTCAACATTCTAACTCACCTCCTCTGTGATGTATTTCTCTCTTACCCTTCTCCCCTCCCCAAGCCAGTAGAGATTTTCAAACCCAGATGACACTGATGTATGCTATCCCATTCCTATTGATCACTACATTAGCCCAACAACAACAGTCAGGTGTGCACCTATATGACACCTAAGTTCTGGACGTGGCATGGAGCACCACAGCACCGTCTTTTTAGGAATTACCCTAAAATTCCCCATGTTGTACCATTCAGTTATCACCAGAAATGGACTCAATCTTTAGTCCCTCTATGTCAACATCAGGGATCTGTGGCCATGAATTCACACTCCCTCTCCAAGAGCACATCACTCCTTCTCCCACACCTCTCTCACCTGCACTTCCAAAACCCCAGCTCCCACAGGCATCTCCTTGGTCTTAATCATTACTCAGTGTGTGTGTTCGAGAGAATGCATGGCAAGTTCAAACAGTATCAAGCACTAACCTGACTCTGAATGCCCACATCTAAGATACAGGCTTCAGCCCTGCTATGAAGGCCTCCATCCCAACTTGGTTTTTCTTTCAACCTCACCTACTGAGAACCACATCAGATCTCAGTTATCCAGAGCCCACCTCTACTGCTGCTGCACTTGATGTCCCTTCTCCACTCACAGCCCTCAGTACTCAAGTCCCACTGCCTCTGGCCCTCTACCCCATGCCCAATGAGTCCCACAGATGCCCACTCAGGCTCATAAGCAAAACAACCAAATTGGATGCAACCCACCAGGCCACACAAAGGGTACAAGAAATCCCAGTGAGTGTTTAAGAATTCACAGTCTCGCCATTTTTTAATTACTCTTCTACCTCCAATAAAATAAAATAAAAAGTAAACTACAACTCCTGCCTGCTCCACAGTCTTTACTATTTTTTTTTTAGTAGTCTTCATCATTAACTACTCTTCAGAGTTCCAGACAGTCATGAACTGGTCTCTGAAAGATCTCATACACTAATAGGCATAAAATAAAAGATGTTATATTCCTCATGAACATGACAGTTCCCTCTATAATTTCCCCATGTCACTTGATGGTGCTTTCATACCTTCAAGTTCGAAACCTAAACCTTTACATCACCTCTGATTCTCACCTTTCTCTCCAATCCTCAAAATCAGGAAATCCAGGGGGCTACACCGAAATCATTGATCCAGAATGTAGCTGCTTCTTCCGCATCCACAACCACCACTGTGCTCCCGATACCATCACACTCACCCAGACCATCACAGCAGCTTCCATTGCAGTCTTCCTACCACCGTCCTCACACCCATACTGTGCATCATGCTGCAGTCACAGGGTCTAATGAGACCTGGGACACATCACCTGCTCTACTGCTCCATTACCCCACTGATCCCGCCGCCAGCAGGACAGAAACCCAAGTTGTCACAAAGCTCCTCTGGACCCGATTTCTGTCCCACTGTTGTCAGTTCCTATTTTTAAAACACGGACACCTGCCCGTCTCTGAATCAGCTCAGTCTTCACTTCAAGCCTTTGGCACATTCTAGAACCCATGCATGGGAGGCCCTATCACCCACAATTCCACTGGTTGCCAAAATCAGGTACCTCTCAAATGACCCTTGATCTTGGCTAAACATTATGGTGTCCCTTCAAGGTCC
>PVJN01061902.1:0-11167 GCA_004026805.1 Lasiurus borealis
GGAGGAACATATGGAGTAAATATGTGTCCTCTCTTTACTAACCTTAAATGATAAGCCTTAGGAAACTGTTATTTGTCAGTGCTATAAAGCAGATTGTTGCCCAGTGGTTTCAATTATCATCAAAGGATTCTTCACAGGCAGTAATAGTTACATCAAAACCTGAAATTTATTATTCAGGTTCTGCACTGAAGTCTTCACAGTGATTATGTTCCTTTCAACAGAATGCATTTTATGCTGACTTCTCACATTCCTTTTCATCTTTTTATTATTTCCCCCCCCCCCCCAGAATGGCCACCAAGCTCATACGGCTGGTTAACGACAAGAAGAGATGCGAGCGGGCCGGTGGCGGCCCCAAGCGGCCGGGCCGGGACGTGGAGCTGGAAGAAATGATGGAGCAGCTGCAGGAGAAAGTGCACGAGCTGGAGAGGCAGAACGAGTCGCTCAGAAACAGGCTCATTTCAGCCAAACAGCAGCTGCAGGTCCAGGGCGGCCGGCAGGCCCCTTACAGCTACGTGCCCTCCCGCGTCAACACCGGGCGGAGGAAAGCGGGCGACGGCGCGGGCGGCCAGGACGGGCCCCGGAGAGGTAAACCCCAGCTCCCCCCCCGCCCCGCACATCCTCCTCCGCTGGCGTCTGTCCTCCTGGGTCCTTTTGCGCACACTCGGCTTTACGTCTCTATCATTCAGCTCCCTCAGTTACCTTGAGCAAATAAATATAATTTTGGGACCTGTTTTTGATTTTAAAAAATCAATATGAAGGTCATTTGATTGAAGAATCCCTAGCTCACACTCCAATTTGTGTAGTAAATGTTGAACATCGCTATTCCTTCTTACCTGGTCCGAGACACGTGTGAAACTACACGAAATAGGAGTTCCGTTTAGTTTTCATGGTTTTGTTTTTTTGTTTTGTTTTGTTTTAATATATTTTATTGATTTTTCACAGAGAGGCAGAGAGAGGGATAGAGAGCTAGAAACATCGATGAGAGAGAGACATTGATCAGCCACCTCCTGCACGCCCCCCACTGGGGATGTGCCCGCAACCGAGGTACATGCCCCTGACCGGAATCGAACCTGGGACCCTTCAGTCCGCAGGCCGACCGACGCTCTATCCACTGAGCCAAACCGGTCTCGGCTTGTTTTGTTTTTAATGACAGGAGCAAAGCACGTGGACCCAGGCAAATGGAAAAAGCAGCTGGTTTGCCTATGGATGATCCCGGTTCAGTTCTTTAGCGAAAGACCTCCTCTAACACCGGCAGAATCGTGAAAATCTTTCTCCTGGCGTGGAGGCAGCGTGGCAGTGGCATGTGCACATACATGGGGGGTTTTGAACGTTGGGTTCGCGCTCCTCCACTTTTTTTTAATCTGGTGACTTTGGACGAGTCCCGAACTTGCGTTGTCTTTACCTGGAAAGTAAAAGGATATAAGCAAGTGAATTGCCCTCCCTAAGGGTCCCTTCCATCTCCAAAAAAGGATCCCAGGACAATCGCTTGTTTAATCTTGAAAATAAACCACCTACATACACCCTATCCAGGTTACAAAGCACTTCAACTGCATGGACAAGACTCATTATAGAAAAAAAAAGATATACATTTCTCATAAAAATCTCAAATCCCTCCACCCCCAGACAAATGTATTCATGATGAAGCAAAAAGTCAGGAACTCTTTCAGGTACCACATTTTTTAATTTCAGCTACTAGGAAAGGAAATAAAATGTTCGCTCTAATTGATCTTCATTTGGAATATATTTCACATAAAGACCAAACAGTTCTAGGGACATAAAAAATGATGTGAAACGTGCATGTCAATTCATTGAGAAAGAAAAAAAAACCACACCACGTGAATAGAATGGGAGAGAAATTTGCTCTATTTTTTCTCCCAGCCGAAATGTTAACACTCTGTTCCCTAGACGGAGCGCCTTTGAAGTCGGGAAGGCTCCTCGCAGGCAGGAGGCAGCTGCAGGATGAAAGAGCCGGCCTGCCCCTCGCTCCGGGAGATTGGCAGTGGACCCGGGATAACCGAGGGGTCGTGATGAACGAGGAGCCAGGCAGTGCGTTCTGCCAACTCCTCAGCTTCCTGCAAGGAAGAACGCACTTGACCCCTCGGCCTCATCTTCCCCATCTGTAAAATGGGGCAATAACACCCGACTAGAAGTAGGGCATATGTTTTTATGTCCCTACAATAATAGATCTCACCTTGGAAAAGTCACGTATCCTCCCCTGGCCGGTGTGGCTCAGTGGTTGAGCATCGGCCTGTGAACCAGGAGGTCACAGTTCTATTCCTGGTCAGCGGGCAGCCGATCAGTGATTCTCATCATCAGTGTTTCTCTCTCCCTCTTCCTCTCTGAAATCAGTGAAAATATGTATTTTTCTTCAAAGTCACTTACCCTCTCGAAACCTGTGACCATAACCAGGCAAGCTCATCTCTGAGGTCAGCAAGGCCTTTGCATCCAGCACAACGCCAGCGTTTAGATTAGCGCGACCTGGTGCTGTGCATGCTGTTTACATGGAAGAATTTGGTGCGAGCCTCTCCCTGTAGGAAAAAAAAAGCCACAGAGCAGCCGTCTTTTGAAAATATGACATCGCTTGACTTTCTCCTGGTGTTTATACTCAGTAATTCCCATCTCTTTCGCTGTTTGTTATAGCGTCCGAGACATAGAAGCTGCACAGAGCATTCCATAGCGCTGAATACTTTCTTAACCGCTGCCTTCCTGGGCATCCTTGAAGCTTCATTATCAAGGTTGCTGCCTTCGTAACCTGATCAGACTCTTCAAGACCACCTTTGAGGCGGGATCGGGCCAGACTTGTCAGAAACAGTGCAGCCCGGGATGCGGGGGGGTGAGAACCCCAGACCCGCTCTGGCCCCATGGGCCTTATGCCCAAGCTGCTGTACAAATATTATTTTCTGGTTATGCCAGGTCAGGATAAAGGAAGAAAATGCCGCTTCAGGTGCAATCACTGTAGTGTAGAGACAATTCTTATTGTGGAGAACAAAGATTTCCATGAAGTTTTAAAAGATAACCATTGGCAACTCACCATGAAATCATAGTTCTAAGAAATATTCTTTTTTTTTTTAATATATTTTATTTATTTTTTACAGAGAGGATGGGAGAGGGATAGAAAGCTAGAAACATTGATGAGAGAGAGACATAGATCAGCCGCCTCCAGCACACCCCACATTGGAGATGTGCCCGCAAGCAAGGTACATGCCCCTGACCGGAATCGAACCTGGGACCTTTCAGGCCGCAGACCGACACTCTATCCACTGAGCCAAATCGGTCTCAGCAAGAAATATTCTGAGTATAAATAGGCTTTTTTGTTTTTGTTTTGTTCTTAAATATCTTTTAATTGATTTCAAAGAAAGAAAGAGAGGGGGACAGAGAGATAGGAACATCAATGATGAGAGCGAATCAGGGATCGGCTGCCTCCTGCACATCCCTCCTGAGGATCAAGCCCCCAACCCTGGCATGTGCCCTGACCAGGAATCGAACTGTATGTGATCTCCTGGTTCCTAGACCTAATGCCCAGCCATGGAGCCGCACCAAATGGGCTGAATTGTGTTTTGTTTTGTTTTAATTCCACTAGTCATGTTTAGTTTTCCCATGATTGATGTAGGAAATGCCTAAGAATTAGCATTACTGCCAAAGTAATATATTTGGCAAATTTTAACACAGTAAAACTATTTTAATGTTTTAGGCAGAGTCTTTTGTGTTTTTTAGTCTAGACTACAGCAAAAGATGGTGAAAACTTTGGAAATAGCAAATGATAGTGCTGTTTTTCTAATTAAAATTCTCATTTTTAAAAGTAAACATTGCTGAAGAGACAGAATTTTTTTTTGGTGCCATTGAACCTGAGACTATGCACCATTAAAAGCTAAATTGTCATAATTTACTGACCTTAAACTCTTATAATTTAATCCCGTGTCATATTGTATCCACCTTAAACTCTAATAATTTAATTCTGTGTCACATTTTATTGCCTTAAACTCTAATAATTTAATTATTCTCTAAGTGTAAACGAATTCATGTAATTAAAAGTATGTTTCACTTTTAACAGGCTTATAAAATTGCATGTAACTATTGTGCAACTGTATTATAAGTGCATCAGCAAAATGTTTTATTTAGAAGAATCCTATTGCTTATCTCTCCTCGAATTACCTCTGTTTATAGATAGACTTTATCACTGAGGTGGAATTAACCAAAGTACAGGAAACATTTACCAAAAATATTGAAAAAGTCATGTTTTTTTAAACCTTGGCTTTCTCACTTCAGTTCATATTGCACAGACCTGAACTGAAGACTCTGGGTCTCTCAGAAATTATTTCAGGGGTTTTAAATCTAGGTGCAATTAAATTATTTCTAGGTAATTTGTTTTCCTTAGTAGAATTTGTGAAGTGGGCTCTCCTTGCTGCTGTGTTTGATTTCATGCCAACGGGTGGCTCAGAGCTAACGCCGCCGTTGGCAGCGGATTTCTGACTCTCTGTTCTGCAGCGCACATCCCTCCCGGTGCTGAAGCAATTCTATTGCCTCACACGTTTCCTCGTGACATCAAAGCCGGGGCCCCCGTTTCTAACATCTGTAATCTCATTAATTTATTTTTAGGTATTAGATTCCAAGACGTAGATGGAGATCAGCCCATGCTGACAAAATATGGCAACAATTTACTGGAAGAAGCCAGAGGAGAAATAAGAAATTTGTATGTATTCCTTCTGTGGTCATTGCGGAACTTGGTTTATTGGTCATTCTTGGGGGTGTTGTTTTAATCCCTCTCTTGCCCTTATTTTTAAAGAAAATTGGTTTGTGTACTGATAATTTGCTCCAGCAAACTACCGCTAGATCTGATAAGAGCACGTTATTAAACATGTTTCCCTGGAAATGAGGAAAACGAACACCTACAGCGGAGGAAGTGTTTATAGAATAGTCTCCTTTATTGCAATCCCTACCCCCCACCCCCACCCCCGGGAATGGCATAAAGCCCATTCATTTCGAGGCAGCGTTTCCATTCTTAGAAAAATTACAGGCAATTTTTTAAAATCCTGAATTAATTAGCCTTTTTGTGGTTTAAAAAAAAAAAGGAGGGCGTGGCTTAAAAGTTTGAAGTTATCGAATACATATGGATTTCAGAATCCGTTTCACTACGATTCTGCAGTACTGCGTTCTTCATCAGACTATGGCTTCAAAACGGTCACCCCTGCCGCAGTGAGCTCCCTTTCCAGTTAATCAAAGCCTCCTGCTTTCAGTGTCTCTGAGTCACTCCCCTGAAGATAAGGCCCCACCTTATCTCAGGCCTCCCCTGGATCCTCAGGAAGCACGGGTTCTGAAAGAGGCGGGGTGCCATGCTTTTAGAGCGAGGCCTGAGAATCCTGTGGCTTCAGATTCGTTCTCCGGAATATTCCACATACCAGAGACAGGGATGATTATACTGTGGGAAAACAGAAACTGAAAGAGGAGGCCTAATCTCGTTAACCTGTTAGCTGACAAGCCGGTTCACACCAGTTTCCTGAGGACAGGACATTGAGATGCTGCCAGATGCCATAGAGAGCAGCCTATGTGAGGGACCACTTATTTGTGTTTTGCAATTTTTTAAAAATATATATTTTATTGATTTTTCACAGAGAGGAAGGGAGAGGGATAGAGACTTGGAGGAGACATCGATGAGAAAGAGACATCAATCAGCCGCCTCCCGCACACCCCCTACTGGAGATGTGCGAGCAACCAAGGTACATGCCCCTGACTGGAATCGAACCCGGGACCCTTCAGGCCGCAAACCAACGCTCTATCCACTGAGCCAAACTGGTTTCGGCTGTTTTGCAAATTTTTGCCACGTCTCTCTGAAGTGTTCACGTGGGTGATAAAGGGAAATGTACATGGGAAAGAACAAAGGCACAGAAAGTAGCTGAACAGGAATAGACCGTGGACTACCTAGTACAGCTGTTCTCAACCTGTGGGTCGCGACCCCTTTGAGGGTCGAACGACCCTTTCATAGGGGTCACCTAAGACCATCGGAAAATGTAGATATTTACATCACGATGCATAACAGTAGCAAAATTTCATGGTTGGGGGTCACCACCCCATGAGGAACTGTATGCAAGGGTCGCAGCCTTAGGAAGGTTGAGAACCACTGCCCTAGTAGGTGAACAATAAATACTTAACAACTGAATCTAACCACCCATCCGTGGCTCAGGGCGTCATCTTAGAAGAAGGAAGTCTTGAATTCCTCCCTGTACCTCCAGATCATCACCCACGACTGCCACTATTTCCCCAGGTTTCAGAGGCGCTAAGCTAACCGTTCAAACTTTGGCTTGTACTGTCTTAAAACACTGCGGCTACTTCCTCAAGCTGCACATTCACGCGGAGGCTCTCTATTTCAGAGAGGATGTTATTCAGACACAGAGAGGCCAGATAGAAGAGTTAGAGCAGTTGACGGAGATCCTGAAAACCCAGCTGCGGAGGAAAGAAAATGAAATTGAGTTATCTCTGCTTCAGCTTCGAGAACAGCAGGCTACAGATCAAAGGTATGTTAAAACAGAAATATCGCTTTGATAAAGTCAAAATTCATTTCGAAGGCTTAAAGAACAAACCGAACTACCAAGCAAAATAGAGACAGACTCATAGAGAGAGCAGGCTTACCGCTCTGGTGAGAGGGTGGGAGTGGAAGGATTGAGGAAAAAGAGAGAGAGAGAGCGCGCTCGTGGACATGGACAACAGTGTGGTGTTTGCAGTAGGGGAGAGGCGGGTAAATGGTGATCAAAAAAATAAAACGCCATGTGCCCTAGAAGGATAAGTTGCGTCTATTTAAAAATCGTGGGTTTATTTCACTTCTTCCTATGAGGCTGCTCTAGATCAACGGCTTTAGCTGAGGGGACTTCTCCCTAATGCTCAGCCTCGCCTGGTTAACTCCATGCCTTGCCCCTGGCTAACTCCATGCCTTGCCCCATTCACCAAGACTGCAGGAGGGCCCACACCCCTGCGTGTGTGCGACAACGACTCGGGCTGGCGTACCGAGTGGTGTTTTTCAACCTCAAAAGGCAGTAAATGCCATAACACGGCGTCAGTTATTGTCACCCCCGATCGGCACACCTTTCCTCCATTCGGATTAGCTTCAGACCCGCTGATTGTTGGGGGGGGGCGGGCTCCCTCGGCGCCCCCCTTGCGGCTCTGTGGGTCACTGCGCCCTTTTCCCTGCCGCCTCACGGGCTTTTGCTGCCTTCATCGGTCCCCATTTTTGCTTTCACGCTCTGCTTCCAAAAAGGCGTTGTGTGTCCTTCTCTGAATTGTTTTCTTCCCCTTCTGGCTTTCCTCTCTGTTTCTTTTCCTTTTTTTCCTTTTTTTTTTTGATCCTGCATCCCCAAAAGCAAAGCAAATGTAGTATTAACTTCCAAGTACCCATCACTCAAGCTTCACAGTATCAAGCGTGTGGCCACTCTTGTTTCATCTGCTCTTCACCTTTATCTTCTCAATTGATTAGCCCAGCCAGACATCTTGCCGTCTGGAGTACGTATCTCTGTCTGATAAGGAATTTCTTTTAGCATACCCACCATGCAAATCACACCTGACAGCCACCATGCATGAACACCTGACAGCCACCATGCATGAACACCTGACAGCCACCATGCATGAACACCTGACAAACCACCATGCATGAACACCTGACAAACCACCATGCATGTACACCTGACAAACCACCATACATGTGTACTGACAAACCACCATGCATGTACACCTGACAAACCACCATACATGTATACTGACAAACCACCATGCATTTACACCTGACAAACCACCATACATGTATACTGACAAACCACCATGCATGAACACCTGACAAAACCACCATGCATGTATACCTGACAAATCACCATACATGTATACTGACAAACCACCATGCATGTACACCTGACAGCCACCATGCCATATCACACCTGACAAACCACCGCGTGTGTACACCTGACAAACCACCATGCATGTACCCCTGACAAACCACCGCGCATGTACACCTGACAAAAACAGCGATTCCTTGATATGAGCCATAACCAGTTTATGGACAAACGTCCCTGCAGGTGTCGTTCTCCTGTCTGTTGGCGTCTAATTGAGGCCCACACATCGCGTCCGCTGGATCTGCTTTATGCCTCTCCACGTTTTTTAAACCAGCTCTCGATCCTGTTTTCCCCTTTCCGATCTGTGCGCCACCATGCTTACAGGGCTAGCGTCTTATTTACAGAAACCGAGGATGGTTTTCCAGCTCTTCAATTCAGGCTCAGAATTTAAGTGCCTTTAACAAACTAGCCCTACTCGGGACTGTTTGAAAGAGCTAAGAAATGATGCATACAGGGAAAGTTGTTTAAAAAAATAAAGTGGTATTAAAAATGTATGAAAAACTTCGTTTTAGAGATTTAACCGATTAGTACTCTCTCCAATAATTCGTGTTTCTAAAAAGTTAGGTTTAAAATTAAATTATATAATAAAATTCTATATGTTTTGTGATATCTGAATAAATAAGTGCAGAGCCAAAGAAACAGGAATGTTTTTGAGAAATATGTGTGTGCGTTAAGAGATAGCATTTGAACCCGGGCCGTGAACCAGCTGACCGCATCACACGGACTCCTGTTCCCTGAGAAGAACTGAGGCAGACGTAGCCTTCCGGGAAGAGAAGTGAGGCTGCCCTGTTTGGACAGGCTGCAGGGCCAGAGCCCAGCATAGCGCGGTGATCTGAGTCGGCCACAACCCGTTTAAGATGCTATCTGAAAACAACCGCCGGCACGTAGGCCGCACGCACGCTTGGAGCCCATCCCCAGCAGCTTTCCTTTCTGTTACAGTTCTTTTTTTAATATATTTTACTGATTTTTTACAGAGAGGAAGAGAGAGGGATAGAGAGTTAGAAACATCAATGAGAGAGAAATATCGATCAGCCGCCTCCTGCACACCCCCTGCTGGGAATGTGCCCCAAACCGAGTTAATGCCCTTGACCAGAATCGAACCTGGGACCCTTCAGTCCGCAGGCCGACGCCCTATCCACTGAGCCACACCGGTCAGGGCTCTGTCATGGTTCTTAAATCCCCAGGGAGTAGCACCGGCACTGTTTGCTGGTCCCCCTTCCAAAGCGGGGGATCGTCCAGGAGCTAGAGTGTCCATGTCAGATGAAAGGGTGATCCAAAAGTCACTCAGTGCCAGACTGGGCCAGCCTGAGAAACAGTGATTCACAGCGCACACATTTCTTCTCTAACTATTGCCAGCAGGACACCCACATGTACCGAGCAGTTTACCTTAAAACTGAATAGAGCGTCGGCCTGCGGACTGAAAGGTCCCAGGTTCAATTCCGGTCAAGGGCCTGTATCTTGATTGCGGGCATATCTCCAGTAGGGGGCGTGCAGGAGGCGGCTGATCGATGTCTCTCTCTCATCCATGTTTCTGACTTTCTATCCCTCTTCCTTCCTCTCTGTAGAAAATCAATAAAATATAAAAATAAAAAAAATAAAAACTGAGTGCTGCCCTGGCCAGGATGGCTCTGTTCCTCGGTTAGAGCTCAGTCCCCAGCCCTGGTTGGGGAGTGTGCGGAAGGCAACCAATCAGCGTGTCTTTCACATCAGTGTTTCTCTGTGTCTCTCCCCCTTCCTTCCACTCTAAAAATCAGTGGAGAAAATATTATCGTATGAGGACTCACACACACATAAGGTTTCGGGTTCAATCCTGGCTGGGGTGCATACAGGAGGCAACCAATCAGTGTTCCTCTCTCTCTCTCTCTCTCTCTCTCTCTCTCTCTCTCACTCACTCTCTCTCTCTCTCTGGCTTTCTCTCTCTCACTGCTTCAGTTTTTCCACCCATAAGATGGGGAAAAGGATACTACCGCCTTAGAAGGGTCATGTGATGTACCACTTTTTATAATCGGGGCAAAAAGATGTAGCTGCCTGTACAACAGCAAGATGCCTTTCACCTGCATGGAAAGCATGGTCACTGGTGCATGCAGTGTCCCGGATTGCGAGAGGGATGTCCAACTGCCAGTTTAGGCCCGGCATCCCCTGAGGGGTCCTGGATTGTGAGAGGATGAAGGCCGGGCTGAGGAACCCTCCCACCCCGTACATGAATTTCATGCACCAGACCTCTCATAAATAAATAATAACTAAGAAAAAATAAGAATTACAGGTAAAGGTGCTTCTGTGTGTTGAAGCCAAAGAGAGAAACCAATTTGTACTGCATGCACCTCACTGGTTTTATAAAATTGAAAATTACATATTCCTTTAGGATAGGAAGAGAACCTTGTAGTGAAGGGCGTATCGTTTCTTGAAACACAGTTGCTGAAAACTAAAAAAAAAATTACTTCAAGTAAGGAGCTTCGAGTCTTTTTTTTTTTTTTTCTTTCTGATGTTTACACATAGCTCCAAGTTTTATGTGTAACAGCAGTTTTGGGGGGTTTTTTTTTAGCCTAATGGAAAACTGTTGAAAAAAAAACGTTGGGGAGAATATAAAACTCGGTATAATTTACTGGAGAGAAAAATGACAAAATGGAAAACATATTTGAACTTGTCTTTCACGGATACATGGTTTCAGATTTGAAATTCTAGAAGTCTGATCTGGATGTTGGCCGCCTCGTTCTCCCGCGTGAACCCGGCAGGGCTGTAATCGGCCGCGCGGGCGGCTAGCGTGGCGCGGAGCCCTCGCTCGGGAGAGCCCCGAACCCCCTCGCAGTCTGGCTTTAATAGACCCGTTTGGTTTGGCATGGGCTCGACATAAACTTTTGGTTATCCAAAGCCCTTAATTGCTTTGAAGTGAAATCCCAGCGCTGCTCCTTTTTATTAAGATCGCGTTTTTTTTCTTGTTATTGTGGTCTATTTTGGAAGACGGAGCTGTGATTTTTGCATATGTTCTACATAATGCCTCATTAGCAGAAAACCTTGTATCATTTACAAGTAGCCTGAATGTCTGTGTTGTTTTGAACAAAAGTCCGCATTAAAATTTAAACAATATAAAAACGCACATTTTCTGCTTATTAAAAGGGCCGTCTTAAATGAAACGCACGGCAGTAACCAGCGAGCACATGCATGTGAACGTTAAACTCGGAGTGGTTTTACCCTTTCCTGACTTTTTCAACTCCAAGACTATGTAGTGCTCTTACGGAACGTGTCACTGGTTTTGTGCTGCGTTGCTTTCGAAAGCACATGTTAGGGTGTTTATCTTC
>PVJN01061903.1:0-11166 GCA_004026805.1 Lasiurus borealis
CGGCGGCTCTGCCCACGTCTGCCAGCTCCGAGGCTGTGGGGACGCCGATGTACCCGTAGGTGCTGGGGGGTGAGGGAGCCCTCGGCAGGGGAGAGACGCTGTTCCTGGGAGAGGCGACAGGAGAGACGGTGGATTTCGGGGGTGCGGCGGGGGCGGGAGCGTTCTTTTGGGAAGAGGAGGATGGAGAAGCGTCCAGCACACGGTGACACGGGGCTACGCACCTGGGCGTCTCCTCACCCTCACTGAGCTCCAGGCACAGCGCCACCTCCTCGGGAGTCAGCACACTGTCCTGGTCCTCGTCCAGGGATGACAGCGAAGAGCTGGACAGGCGGCTGGAGGTTGGGCTGGGGCCGGACAGGGAGGAGGCCTGGTGGCTGGAGTGGCTGGCGGCACTCGAAGGCCTGCAGGTGGGGAGGGCGGCTGCCGACCGGGGGCGGGGGGAGGGGCCTCGGGGCTCTGCCACGTGCCTGATGAAGAAAGACAGATGGCAGCATAGTGAGTGGGGTTCTTTCTAACCCCTCTCCACGCCCCCCTTACCCCATCCCACCCTCCACCCCCCTGCTTTTTGACCCCAGGCTCTCTTACTGGGTCTGTTGATTCTGCGTGGGGGGTTCATGAGCAGAGTGGGGTGCTGGCGGGAGAGGGCCAGCCAGCTCGTTGGAGGAGCTGAGGATCTGGGGTCCCAGGGCCCGCCAGGCAACCAGAGCTCGGGGCACAGGGCCTGGGGAACAGTAGCCTGGGCGTGAGAATAGCGGAACCCCCAGCAGCCCCATCCCCTGGCCTGCCTCCTGCCCAGCCCTCCCCCCAGCTTCCTGCCCCTGTACCCCCCCCATCACCTTCCTCCAGGCCAGTGGAAGCCAACTATAGGGACAGGGGGGCCCCTGCCCCCACCTCCCCGCCTCACGCCCTCTCACCTGGGCTCTGGGGAAGGTCCTTGGAGCCTTTGTGTCCTGCCTCCCAGGCCCAGAGCTCCAGGGGGCGGCCGGCGCGGAGCAGCGGGGAGCTGTGGGCCTGGTGCAGCTCTGCAAAGCAAGAGGTGGCAGTGGAGGGACAGGCTAAGCCGGGCCTGTCAGACCCCGGCCTGAGGCTCCCGCTTCGGCCCTGTCATCCAGTTACGCTTTAAGGCCCCTGAACAAGCAGAAGAGAGGGAAGGACCGCCCTCCACATTCTCCTCCGCTTCCCGCCTTCGGCCGGGCAGCTGAGAGAGGGTGGAAGCAGCACTAGGCTTGGGGTGAAAAAATGGGCCCAGCTGAGCCACATGGCAGCTGTGTGCCCTCAGGTCAGTCCACGAACCTTTCTGAGCCTGTTTCCTTTGTAAACACCCACGGCACACGATGGCTTTTCCCCATGAAATAAAAACAGATCAGCCGAAACCGGTTTGGCTCAGTGGATAGAGCATCAGCCTGTGGACTGAAAGGTCCCAGGTTCGATTCCGGTCAAGGGCATGTTCCTTGCTTGCGGGCACATCCCAATAGGAAGTGTGCAGGAGGCAGCTGATCGATGTTTCTAACTTTCTATCCCTCTCCCTTCCTCTCTGCAAAAAAAAAAAAAAAAAAAAAAAAAAAAAATCAATAAAAAATATATCTTAAAAAACAACAAAAAACAGATCGGAAAGTTCCTGGCACCTAAGGGCTTTCCCCCCTTTATTCGGTACAGTGCCACCGTCCTGATCGCTGCAGCCTCCCACAGTTACCCTTCTCAGTCGCTTTGGCTCTGTGAAGGCAGGTGTTTCTTCCTGGGAGAGAATCTACTCATTCCCATTCTTCACATTATGAAAACCTCACATGGTTCTGGCCAGCCCTGTCCCGAGCAACCTGAGTGTCTCTCACCGGGGACCTGGGTTAGACTGTCAGGAACAAGTAACCCCAGACCAGGCCGGGTGTGAAGGAAGAGGGAGGCACTTTAGAGTAGGAAGATGTGTTGCTCTCACCCAGACAGGCAATGCCCTGCCCGTAGACAGTCAGTGTTTGTTGGCTAAATGAGTGAATGAAGGATGCTATTAGAGATGCAGGCACCAACACGGACAGACGTGATTCCCACTTCAGGTGAAACACACTTAGAGACAAGGCTGAGCGAACTCTGACAATAGGGAAGCTGAGGCCACTGAAAGAACTGACCCAGCCCTCACCGGTTTGGGTCAGTGGATAGAGCATCGGCCTGCAGACTCAAGGGTCCCAGGTTCGATTCTGGTCAAGGGCATGTACTTTGGTTGTGGGCACATACCTGGTGGGAGTGTGCAGGAGGCAGCTGATTGACGTTTCTCTCTCATCGATGTTTCTAACTCTCTATCCCTCTCTCTTCCTTTCTGTAAAAACATCAATAAAATACATTAAAAAAAAAAAAAAGAATTGACCCAGCCATGTACAATGCTTCCTAGTCAGGCCCAAACCCAGGTGACCTAAGTTTAAACCAGAGAGGAACTGGGTAATAGAAATAGAAAATACAGTGGTACCTCGAGATACGAGTTTAATTCATTCCGTAACCTTGAGGCGTGGGAAACTATGAGACGCTCAAGTCACAGCCGGCCGATCCGCGCGATTACTCCTATCTCAAATGTTGCTCGTATTTCAAAGCAAAAATAGCTCACTCGACGGCTTGTATCTCAAAAATCTCTTATGTTAGGGCACTCGTATCTCGAGGTACCACTGTAATAGATTTTCCCAAGACCAGGAACCAGAGCAAAGGAGCAAAGAAACAGCCTTCAGATTGGTGTCCCACGATCAGAAGCCCAGACTAAAGGCCAGGCAGGACCCTGGAGGCACAGCGGTCTAGTCGGCCTGACCCTAAAGCCTTAGGGGTCACCATGGCCAGTTCAGAGCAGGGAGGGGACTCAGACGCCGGGAATCCATGGACAGTGGGCCGACCCTCTGAGCCGCTGGGATAAAAACCCACCCAGTGGCTGGGCTTCCTCTAGTGAAGTCTGCTTTTGTACTTTGGCTGGTTTGGGTTTCGAACATTTCCTTTCCTTGTCTGACCTGGTACCTGGCTTCGTAACTAAGCTCAGAAGTGGGGCCACAGGTTGGCTGGCTGGGTGGTTGCATGGAAAGGGCAGGGAAAGGCCAATTCTGGACAAGGCCATGCTTGTCCCAGCCCTTAACATTTCCTCTACAGGACCCTGGTAATAGTAAGCCTCCTCCCCGCCTTGCTCAGAAATACAGTGGTACCTCAAGATACGAGTTTAATTTGTTCCGTAACCTTGAGGCGTGGGAAACTATGAGACGCTCGAGTTGCGGTAAATTGGTGGGTCGTGTGCAGCCGGCTGATCTGTGAGATTACTCGTATCTCAACTGTTGCTCGTACTTCAAAGCAAAAATCGCTCGCTCGACGGCTTGTATCTCAAAAATCTCGTATGTTAGGGCACTCGTATCTCAAGGTACCACTGTACTTGGGGTTTAGTTTCAATGTTATTTGAATAATAAACTAGGCAATAAAAATGTTATCAAGGTCAGGCCAAATCTCACTGGCCAGCCCTGAATACTGGCCAGCAGTAAATATTGGTTTGAATTAATGACAATATTTGGTGTGTGTATCGGGCAAAGTACAGGGAGCTACGAACCTGGTATAATGAGTGAGACCTGGGAGAGTGTGATGCTATCTATCGTGGAGAAAAACCCCAACGAAGGTCAAGCAGCAGGAAAACTAGAAGGTCAGACAGTAGGAGTAGGTTCCGGGGAGGAGGGGCACTGAGACAGCCTGCCAGTTTGAGGAAGTGAAGACCCATCCATCGTGGACTACCCTGTTTCCTCGAAAGTAAGACATCCCCGAAAATAAGACCTACTTCCAGTTTTGCCTCTTGCTGTAATAGAAGGCATCTCCCTGAAAATAAGACCTCCCCGATCATCAGGCCTCCCCCAAAACATAAGGCCTCCCCGGAATAGAAGGCCCCCAAAGCTACCGTAAGGCATCTGACTCCTGATTTAAAGAGACCTCGCACTGCCCGAACAGCTCCGGCTGTGCTGCGGCCCATCAGTGAGCTGGTTTGTGATGACAACGACTACCGTACCGTATACAGGTAATGAATTTCCTTTTTTTTTTTTTTTTTTTAACAACAAATGTGTATATGTATATTCTTCTTCATGGAAAAATAAGATATCCCTGGAAAATTAAGACCTAGCGCATCTTTGGGAGCAAAAATGAATATAAGACACTGTCTTATTTTCTGGGAAACAGGGTAGGTGAGAGCAGTGGAGCCGATGCCATGGCTCTGGACCAGGTCAGAGCATGATCTGCTGAGGACTGGTGGGGCCTTGGCCCACACTGGGGATCAAACTTGTAACCCGGGCACATGCCCTAACCGGGAATTTTGAACCGTGACCTCCTGATGCTCAACCACTGAATCACGCTGACTGGGCAGGAAGCTGGTTTTTAAATGATATTCATGCAACCTCTTTTTAGTTGGTATTTTATGACCACTGAGATTTTCAGAGGCAATAGCTCTGAGGCAAAAGCTGGGAAAAAATGCCAGCTTCATTAATATTTAGAGCCATAAGATTTTGGATATTGGACAAGCTCCTAATTACTCTGAATCCACATTTGTCTTAATAAAAATTCGATTATAAACTTTAAAAAAAAATTGGCTGTTGAGCCCAGCTGGTATGCTCAGTGGTGGAGCCTCTACTTATGAACCAGGAGATCAGGGTTCGATTCCCAGTAGGGAGCATGTAGGAGGCAGGCAATCAATGATTCTCTCTCATCATTGATGTTTCTATTTCTCTCTCTCTCTCTTCCTCTCTGAAATAAATTAAAAAAATATATTTTACAAATGGCTGTTGAGCATTTGTAAGTCTTACTAATCAGTACAGAAGGCTCATGAGGGCAGCAGATAGGGTGCAGGCCAATGTTCGGAGATGGGAGAAAAAGAGTCAGTGAGAGGACAGGGTTTCCCAAGGTCAGTCAAAGGGGCCCTGGGAGCAGACCACTCTGACTTCAGCTCTGAGTTCTGCCGCTAACTGACATGAGATTTTGAACGAGTTACCCAAGTCTGCTCCTCTTTCCCTAGCTGTAAAACTAGAGAAAATAATACCAAGTCAGTATGTTGTGAGACTTAAATAAAATAAATATAGGTAAAGCACCTAACATAGTGGTTGCTAAAGAAACAGAGACTAGCCTGGCTGGCATGACTCCATGTTTGAGCATGGACCTATGAACCAGGAGGTCACGGTTTGATCCCTGGTCAGGGCACATGCCTGGCTTGAGGGCTCAGTCCCCAGTAGGGGGCGTGCAGGAGGCAGCTGATCAATGATTCTCTCTAATTGATGTTTCTATCTCTCTCTCTCCTTCTCCCTTCCTCTCTGAAATCAATAAAAAAATATATTTTAAAACAGAAAGAAACAGAGAGTATAATGATTTCTCTCTGGAAAGTGAAAGCAGATTGCTGGGGGGTCGGGAGAGATTTGGCAGAAAAGACCTGCTCCTCTGGGGAGCAAGCTGAGAGTCGGGCCTGGGCAGACTTGTGTGGGGCACAAGGGGAGTTGTTCATGGGAACCGGAGGCTTCGTGCCAGCACTGGGCACATTCTAGGCACATTCTGCCAGGTTCTGGAGTGACTGGTGTGCTGCTCAGACGCTTTCATTAGACTTTGAGCCCTTAGAGGGCAGGGACCGTGTCTGGTGTCTCTTGGGCCCAGAGTTGAGCTGACTGCAGAAGCACGGCCGCTCCTGGTGCAGCCAAACGGAAATCAGAGCCGGTGGAGGGAAAACTGAGGCCAGCACAGCCCTCCCTGAGTGATGGGGATCCAGGAGGACAGCCTATACCCGTCTGCCAGGCCCCAGGCCACATTCCCACCACATTCCCAGTCCTGGGCCCTCCTCCCGCCTGGGACTGCGGTCCCCGCCTTACCTTGTTTCTTCTTGGCCTTCCACGCCTCCGAAGGGGCCACGGAGGAGAAGCGAGGGGAAGGGAGCCCCCTGCGGCTGCAGAGGCTGTCGGAACTGGGCCAGGGGCTGGAGAGCCGGGCCAGCTGGGGTCGGAGGTGCCTGAGAGCTGGGTTCTGGGGGCTCGGCCGGGCGGAGGGGCTGGCAGGCTGCTCAGCGATGAGGGAGCCATAGAAAGTGCGGGTGTCGGGAAGCAGGGGCACACCGGGACTGCGGGGGTCCCAGGAGATCACTGCAGAGAAACACCAGAGGAGGAGTGATGGGGAGTCATCCCAGGCCCACCTCTCCCTCCTCCAGCCCCGGGGTCTCTGTTCCCCGGCCGGGCCCTGGCTGCCTCCCGGCCTGCTCACAGGAGCGACGGCGGTCCAGTGGGTCCCGGGGGTCCACGCCCAGGCGGCTGCTGAGACTGCTGCTGCTGCTCAGGTCCCGAGAGCCGGAGGTGGATCGCCAGGTGTCTGCCAGCCAGGGGGAGTCACTGTGGTCCATCCTGCAGCGTTGGGGGAGGGGAGGAGAGGGAAGTGACAGGGGCAGGAGAAACAACACAAAATGTGAACCAGGGAGTAGCTGAAGGAGTGAGGAGACGGTGCTATAGGCTTTATTCTCTGTCTCCATCTCAGGGCTTTTCTTCTCCTGGTTCTCAGAGGAAGTCCAGGTTGCCCAGGATAAGAGACATTAAAAAGAAACAGCTGTGCCGAAACCGGTTTGGCTCAGTGGTAGAGCGTCGGTCTGTAGACTGAGAGGTCCCAGTTCGATTCCGGTCAAGGGCATGTACCTTGGTTGCGGGCATATCCCCAGTAGGGGGTGTGCAAGAGGCAGCTGATCCATGGCTCTCTCTCATCGATGTTTCTAACTCTCTATCCCTCTCCCTTCCTCTCTGTAGAAAATCAATAAAATAAAAAAAATAAAAAAAAAAGAAACAACTGTGTGCTCAGATAAAAAGAATATCCATCTGGAGGCAGACAACCCCAGTTTAAAAATCCCTGTTGGCAAGTAAAGAAATGAATGAATGAATGAATGAATGAATGAATGAATCAATCAATAAATCCCCCTTGGTCGCAGCCCAGCTGGGCATCCCTGGGAGCGAGTCTGCCAGCCTCTCTAACCCCCAGCTCTTCATCTGTGAAAGGAGCAATGGGCCTGCCAGACACGCCTGTGCTGTGCTCTGGGACCAGGAAGCAGGAGGTCACGCGCTGGCAGAGCAGAGCTGGCGACGTGAGTGCGGCCCCCGTTCCCTTTGGACAGGGGCCATGCCGGCTGCCTGAGTCCTCTTTCACCATCAGGCACCGGGCCAAAGCGCTTCTCTGCCTGCCACCTTCCGCGGCTCCCAGTTTCCCAGAGAGAGCCCCGCTGCCCGGCAGGGCGAACAGGGCCCTCAGTCTGGTTTCTAACTCCCTAACTCAGAGGTTCTCAACCTGTGGGTCGAGACCCCTTTTGGGGTCGAACCACCCTTTCACAGGGGTCGCCTCAGACCATGGGAAAATGCAGATATTTACATCACAATGCATAACAGTAGCAACATTTCATGGTTGGGGGTCACCACCACATGAGGAACTGTATGCAAGGGTCGCAGCCTTAGGAAGGTTAAGAACCACTGCCCTAACCGGACCCCTCTCCCACGCTGTGCCCCCCGCAGCCCACCTGGCTTTCCCTCCCTGTGGAGACATGGCCGTTGCTGGTGGCCCTCTCTGGCCTCCTCCTCCTCTCCCTGTCAGGGTGAATGTGAAAGCTTCCTCCTGCATTTCCCCACCCCGATCTCCTCCATGTATCTGGTACCTGGGTCCGCACTTCCAACTCTGGATTGCCTTCACATGGATGTCTCTCTCTAGACCAGTGGTTCCCAACATGGGGCACACGCCCCACGGGGTGCAATGTGATTTTTAAGGGGGGCAATTTGACAAAGAGTTTATTAACAGTGATTTTTTTTGCATTTCTAATGGTTCTAGGGGCCTCATATACAGTCTATAAATATACCTTGTGACATACTTATGCAGTCCCGTTCTCTATTACTGGTGTATGTTTTGAAACTGTATTTGCTATTTTTTTGAATATCACTTCATATTATTATTATTATTATTATTATTATTAACAATTTCTTAGTAATTTCTTCCTCAGTACTTCGTCTGTCCTTTCATTTTTTAAAAAATTTTTCTCTTTTGTGGATGCTATGGTCTTTGAAAGCTTGTTTAGACCGAGTTAATGGCCTTTTAGGCTTCCTCCATGTGAATAGGAGTTCACTTTTTAAAACAAATATATGTATTTTATTGATTTTTTTTTTACAGAGAGGAAGGGAGAGAGATAGAGAGCTAGAAACATCAATGAGAGAGAAACATTGATCAATTGCCTCCTACACACCTCCCACTGGGGATGTGCCTGAAACCAAGGTTCATGCCCTTGACCAGAATTGAACCTGGGACCCTTCAGTCTGCAGGACAATGTTCTATCCACTGAGCCAAACCAATTTTGGCAGTTCACTTTTTAAATAATAATAAGAAGTATATGGCACTGGTGGGGGTGGGAGTAGGCATCAGGATTTTAGAGATGCAAGGTTGGGAACCATTGATCTAGACTGAGTTCTTGGCAGATGGAGAGACAGTTCTAAAGAAATGAAGGAATCTCTCTCAAGGACTGTGTGTGTGTGTGTGTGTGTGTGTGTGTGTGTGTGTGTGTGTGAAGTCCCAGGGGGACAGAGAAAGTTCAGGGCAGAGCAGACAAAGCCCAGGTGGTAACTAAAGAGAACGGCCGGTGAGCACAGAAAACACAGGGACCTTGCTCTGAGCCGAGACACTGACAGAAAAAGGCCTGGCTGGGTGTAGCTGGCCCCTGGTTGGTGCTCAATAAATTGCTGTTGGAAGATGCAGACCTGGGATGTGAAACTTCCCAGAGGAAATCTAATGCGATAAAGAGCAGGAGAATGTGGGCAGATAAAATGGTTATTTTAGTGTAAAAGTATGCTTGCTTTCTTAGTCTCTTGTCTCATAACCACAGACTTGCTCTGGCACCTGCAACCGCCCTCATATGCAGCCTATAAATATACATTATGACATATTTATGCAGTCTAGTTCTCTATTACTGGTATATGTTTTGAAACTTTATTTGCTATTTTTTCATATCACTTCATATTATTTTTAACAATTTCTTCCTCAGTACTTCATCAAATTGCCCCCCTTAAAAATCACATTGCACCCGTGGGGCATGTGCCCATGTTGGGGACCACTGGTTTAGAGAGAAACATTCATGTAAAGGCAATCCAGAATTGGAAGTGCAGACCCAGGTACCAGATACATGCAGGAGATGGGGGTGGGGGAATGTGGGGGGAAGCTTTCACATTCACCCTTACAATGAGGAGGAGAGAGGGCCGCCAGAAATAGCCACGTGTCCACAGGGGAGGGAAAGCCATTTGGGCTGCCAGGGGCACAGCGTGGGAGAGGGGTCTGGTTAGGGAGTTGGAAACCAGACTGAGGTGTAGGGGCAGAGCGCCCTCTACTGGAACTGGGGGTGGATTGCAATGAAGGAAAGATGGCTCCATAGGTTGAGTGATGTATGGAAAGCAAAGGTCCTGCTAGGTCAGCGGTTCTCAACCTGGGTGTCGAACGACCCTTTCACAGGGGTCGCCCAAGACCATCGGAAAATGCAGATATTTACAACACGATGCATCACAGTAGCAAAATTTCATGGTTGGGGGTCACCACCACATAAAGAACTGTATGCAAGGGTCGCGGCCTTAGGAAGGTTGAGAACCGCTGTGCTAGGTGAACAGGGACTGCACAGAGAAAATTAGGAATTAGCTGCTCCTGCCGTGCTAATTATTCTCCAGGCAGGAGAACGACTCAGCAGGCAGGGGTAGTCAGTATCAGCAGTGAGCGGTGGTGACCGGCGCCCTGGGTTAGGAGTTCAGAAGGCCGGCTGTGCTGCCTTGGGCAAAGCCGCTTAAGTCTCTGATTCCGTTGACCCTCTGTCAAGTGGTCTGACAGTAACATTATTGAAAGAGAAGACAATTCCCACTCGGAGTTGAGGGGAGATACAGATACCCAGATTCCAAAGTGCCTGCGTAAGGGAGACTCCACCCATTCTCTGTTCCAGCTCCGCTAGTGCCCGCCGTCCGCCTGCCCCTCCCTCACCTCGCGCCACGCGCCTCTCATGTCTCACCTGTGTTTCAGGATGGCGTCCTCGCTGGTGTACCTATACAGACCTGGGAGAGGGCAGGGAGAAGGCTCAATCTAGAGTCCCCAGCATCAGGCTAGAGATCTAACCCCCAGAGTGTTCTTCAAAAAAAAAAAAAATTAGAGCTGAAACCGGTTTGGCTCAGTGGATAGAGCGTCGGCTTGCGGACTGAAAGGTCCTGGGTTCGATTCCGGTCGGGGGCATGTACCTTGCTTGCGGGCACATCTCCACTGTGCAGGAGGCAGCTGATCGATGTCTCTCTCTCATCGATGTTTCTGACTTTCTCTCTCTCTACCTTCCTCTCTGTAAAAAATCAATAAAATACATATTTTAAAAATTACGTATATATGTATGTATGTATGTATATATATGTGTGTGTATGTGTGTGTATATATATGTACATATATACATATATATACATATATACATATATATATACATACACATACACACACACACACACATACCGTATTTTCCGGAGTATAAGACGACTGGGCGTATAAGACGACCCCCAACTTTTCCAGTTAAAATATATAGAGTTTGGGATATACCCGCCCTATAAGATGACACCTGGTGTATAAGACAACCCCCGACATTTGAGAAGATTTTCCTGGGTTAAAAAGTCATCTTATACGCCAGAAAATACGGTATGTATGTATTGATTTCAGGGAGGAAAGAAGAGGGAAAGAGTCAGAAACATCGATGATGAGAGAGAATCATTGATCAGCTGCCTCCTGCATGCTCCCTCCTGGGGATCAAGCATGTGCCCGTGACCAGAATGGAACCTGGAACCCATCTTCAGTCCGCAGGTCCACATTCTATCCACCGAGCCAAGCCAGCGGGGGGCCCCCTCTAGTGTTCTTCCTGGGCCCAGCGAGTCCTGCCCCCCCCCCCCCGGGTTCTGCCCGCTCTCACCGGGGCCCAGGTGCACCCCGGCGCGGCGCCGGCGGTGGACGCACACGGTGGTGCCCAGCAGCAGCAGCCAGAGCGCCACGCCCGCCGTGGCAATGACCTCCGGCCGCTTCACCGTCGCCCTCAGCTGCTCCAGGATCCAGGGGCCGGGGTCTTGGGGTTCCCGGGAGGCTCTGTCCATGGTCTGCACTGTAGGGGATTTGGAGCTCAGGGCAGAGGGC
>PVJN01061904.1:0-11166 GCA_004026805.1 Lasiurus borealis
GAGTGCTCCCCTGTAGGTAATTAACTGTTTTTCTCTTGCTGCTTTTAATATTCTCTCTTTGTCTTTTGCTCTTGGTATTTTAATTGATGTGTTTTGGTGTGGTCCTCTTTGGATTCCTTTTGTTTGGGGTTCTGTGTGCTTTCTGGACTTGTAAGTCTATTTCTTTCACCAGGTGGGAGAAGTTTTCTGTCATTATTTCTTCAAGTAGGTTTTCAGTATCTTGCTCTCTCTTTTTTTCTGGCACCCCCATAATTCAGATGTTGGTACGCTTGAAGTTGTCCCAGTGGCTCCTTACATTATCTTCACATTTTTGGATTATTTTTTCTTTTTGCTTTTCTGGTTGAGTGTTTTTTGCTTCTTTGTATTTCAAATCTTTGACTTGATTCTTGCGATCCTCTAGTCCGCTGTTAGGTCTCTGTATTTTTATTTCAGTCAGTGTATGCTTAATTTCTAATTGTTCCTTTTTCATATGCTCGAGGGTCTCGCTAAATTTATTGGCCTTTTCTAGAAAATTCTTGAAAAAAACTTTATAACCGTGGTTTTGAACTCTATATCCAGTTGTTTGCTTTCCTCCATTTCTTTTGTTTGTGATCTGTTTCTTTGTCTTTGCATTTTGACTGCTTTCCTGAGTTGGTAGAGTGGTTTTGTGTGCTAGGTGTCCTATAGGGTCCAGCAGTTCAGCCTCCCCACTTACCTGAGGTGGACACTCTTGGTGTACCTCTTTGTGGGCTGTGTGTATAGTCTTGTTGTAGTTAAGCCTTGATTGTTGTTGGTATCACTGGGAGGAATTGACCTCCAGGCCAGTAGGCTGTGAGGATAAGCTGTGACTATGCTGGGAGAACTTCTGTGCTGGAGACACCCTTATGAGACAAGATTTCCAAAAGCCTGTGCTCAGCTTGGATGGGGGGATTCTCAGGCAGAGCAGACAGCACCGCTTTCCCATCAGCCCTGCCCTAATAGGCCCCTGTGTTTCAGTGTCCCATCGTTATTGCTGCCTCTCAGCACCTCTGAGAGAAAGCCGCCCTTGAGTTCCGCCTGCTGCCAGACAGTCCAGTTTCTCCACAAATGAGTCTGGGTCCCCAGAGTCTCACCCGGAACTGGAGTTCAGCACAGCCGGAGGCTTCTGTCTCCCTCCAGCTTGAGAAAACGAGCTGCACGCTCAGTCTCCCGTCCTCCCCGCATGCGCGCGCCCATGTCTCAGTACCTCTACCTCCTGCAGTTCCTTTGAGTCTCCATGAGCCCCTCTCTTTCCCTCTAGCTGGAGAATTTCCACTCGGCCAGCTTTCCTGTGGTTCTGGATGATGCCCGTTCTTTTAGTTGCAGTTTTAAAACTGTAGTGCGAGGCAGCAGTTTAGGTGGTTACCTGTGGCGCCATCTTGGTTTCTCCCCCTTCCTGTCATTTTTAATGGGGCTATTCTGTCTTTCACAACATGGGCATGTAGATCATTCGTATGTTCTGAAGACGAATCCTTTAGTAGTTACATGCCTGTCTTCACCACAGTTGATGGCCGGACTTTAATTTACTGATGTCTTTTAAAAAACGGTTCTTCATTTTAACGTAGTCAAACTTATCATATCTTGAATATTCAGATCAGCTTATGGGTGATGCTGACGGAAAAGGGGAGCCGGTTCCTGACACCAGAGAGAAAGCGGTTCTGACGGTTCGGCCAGCGCTTTCACTCCTGACAGACACGCGCCGGGCCCTGGACGGCTCTCTCTGGCGGGGAAGCGGGTGGCGGCGAAGGCGTGAAAGAAGCCGCACTGACTGCAGGGCGCCTGGCGCCGCTGGTTACATCCGTGAATACCAACGCGAGGCTCCCCTCCCCCCACACTCACTGCTGCCGCCGACGGTCAGGGCGCAAGGTCCGCGGCTGGAGGGCGACCGCCATCCCTCGGTCTGAGTGCGGTGCTGACACCTGCACAGGAATTCTCTCCAGCACCTTCGGAACGGAATTCCTGGGGCTTCTCGGGTTTCTAGAATTAATATTAAGAGTTTCTACTTCTGACATGAATAAATTGTTAAATGTCTTTAAAGTTTTAATAAATGTATGCATCTTGGGGAAAAAAAAGGAAAGCCGTTCTAATTCTGTCACAGAATCCTTTTCAAAACAATAACCTGCTCACATAAAACCAGCCAAGGGGCCGCTAGGTCACTCACGCAAACGGCCAAAGGGAACTTCCTTCTGAACAAAAGCCCCTGGAGACAGGAAAGACACGAACCCCGCGCGGGCCCGGGCAGGCCCAGATGCCGTGTGAGGGTGACCTTCGAGAGCCCGAGGCGGCAGGAGACACTGCAGGGCAGGCGGGCGGGCACATGCTCTTGGGTTTGCTGAGGACCCCCACCTGCACCCGCAGCGACAGTTACCCAGAAGCAGTTCGCACCGAGGCGCACGCAGCACCGACCCCTCCTGAAACCACGAGGCGGCAGGAGGCACGTGTGTTGCGTGCTGAGGACAGGGAGCTTCGCGCCCAGAGCATCGCCACGGGACACCCGCCCCGGTGCGCTCAGACAAGTGCTGAGGGCGGGAAAGGTTAACAGTGAGCAAAGGGTAACACATTAAAACGCCTAGCACCTTGGAACCGGTGTCACACCATCCTGCCCGTGTCAGACCCCACGGATTTCACATATTGTATGTATGCCAATGGGAAACGGGAGGATAAAGGTATCAGGAGGCAAAGAAAACCAAAGCGTGAGGAAGTTTTAGGTTCATGCAGAGAAGAAGTAAGGAGAGGCAGCGGCCGACCTCAGGCGTGGAGCCGGGCGCGCGTGGGGAGGGTAAGAGACGCACTCCCCCCGGTACCCCCTCCACCCCCGCCCCATAGACAGCCCCACCTCGGTCCTCGGCTGCAGCTGCGCACCTGCTGCCAACAGGTTACCAAAGCCGCCATGCCCAAGGCCACAGACTGAGAACCACTCTGAAGAAGGAAGTTCCTGATTCTCCTTATAACTCTCCGAACACACACACACAAGTGCTAAGTGCTCCTGACATACCTGTGAAGTAACTTCTAATCTGCAGCTAAGCCTGGCCACTCCGCCCCGCTACAGACAGGCAGCAGTGCCACGTGTGCCCACGTGGAGTCCCACATGTGCGCCACATGGGGGGGCTGCCGGAAGTGGCGATAAACAGGCCAAGTCCATCTTCGGAACCCTCCCTCCAAAATGGGGGATGGTAGACACCCTGGACTAGACTTCTTTCTTTTTTGGGGGTTAATCATCACCCGAAGATATTTTCCTCCATTGATTTTTCAGAGAGTGAGTGGAAGGAAAGGGTAGAGACAGAGAAACATTGATGTGGGAGAGACTCATGCATTGCTTGCCTCCACGCGTGACCTGATGGGGCGGGGATCAAAGCCTGCAACCCAGGTAGGTTACCTTAACCGAAATGGAACCGGAGACCCTTCATCCCGGGCTGATGCTCCAACCATTGAGCAAAATCGACTAGGGCCAGATTTCTTGATCTCAATGTAAACATTTGGTTTCACTTGCTTATACATGCGTATAAAAACAGACACAGTCTTCCTTGCTCCCGCAGTCAGATATGAAGGTTCCAGTTAATGAGATTCTGCATTTGTCACGCCGGTGTTGACGGGAGAAAGCCACGGTAAGTTCGGGCAGGCGTGGGAAGAGGTGGGGAAGCGAGGTTAGGGCCTTGCAGACTAAGGTTCAGCGCTGACCTGGGGACCTCAGAGGCTGACGAGGTGCCTCTGGATAGGACGGCGGCCCTGGCCACGGCCCATGCACCCCGTCCTGTCCTCCTTTCGGCCTCAGCGTGGGGAGAGGAGGTTTGCTTTATGTTCGCACCCAGAGAGAGCGGCGAACCACACGGGGCAAGGGGAGCGCAGGAGACGTGGAGGAGCAGCATGGGACAGCGAGCGGCCGAGTCAGCGCACCAGGAGCCGAAGGGCGGCAGGACCAGAGCCCCCGGGAAGCGGTGGGGCTGCAGCCCGGCCTTCGGTGCTAGAACTGGTGCTGCGTTTTCCTCTGTTGCTACGTTACTCATTCTCTGCTGCCGTGCGGCAGGCACTGCTCAGTCTGCGGCCAGGTTGCCATGCAGACCGAGCCCCGTCTGAGGAGCCAGGCACAGCGCGCTGCGTCCGGCCGGCGGTGCGGGAGGCCGGGCTGCTGGCGGGCCGAGGCGGCCAGGCTCGGAGGCGGGAGGCCTGGGCCGGGCCTCTGCCTCCCTCCGCACGGTGTGAGCCTGTGCTGTGATCCGGGCGGGGCCAGTCTCACGGGGAGATCAGAAACGGGAAACACAAGCACACGTGCTGACAGGGAGGCCAGGCCGGGAAAGCCCGGGGAAGCCCGAGAAAGGGAAGCAGCCGGGAACAGAGGACGGCGCCCGCCAGCAGGAGCGCTGCGCCGAGGCTCCGCCTCCACACTCAGGCGAGCGCCTCCCGCATGGCCTCCAGGCCTCCCCCAACGCCAGACGCCTTGCTGAGAGGGAGCTGGGGGCTGGTGGCCACGGCCTGTCAGAAAGCGGAGACTGGATTCTTACCAGTCAACGAGGCAGGTCATGATCGCATGTCCAACGCCCCGCTTAGGAGAGACAAGGAGGCAGACAGACAGACCGACGAGGCAGGCGCACGGCTGGGAACACCTGGCGTCCTGCTTAAACCGAGGACAAAACGTGGACACGGACCCTGTAGGAAACAATAGCGATCTGAGGCCAGCATGGCCGATAATCCCGGTTCATGTGACTGAGGATCCCTTCAACCTCACTCTAGGCAAAGAGGCTGGGCCTGCGCTGGCCCCGGGCCAGGCCGGCTGCCGGAGGCCGTGCTGGGCCCAGGCTGCAGGAGGCCAAGTCCATGCCCCTGGAGCAGCAAGTTTACCTGGAAACATGAGTGAAAGGCACAAACCCTGGCCATAGAAGGAGCCGTTACAATATTTAAATCAAGGTTTGGAATAAACCCGGAGATTTAAATCACATGGCTCTGCCGCCAGCAGGAGCCCTCGACACACGATGGATGGGGAAAAGGAGCCGCTGGGAGGAGGCTGGCCGGCAGGTGCGCTGCACTGAGGCTCCACCTCCAGACTCAAGCCAGCTCCCCCGATTCTGACATCCTGCCGTTTGTGAGGCCTGTCAATCTCGCCGTCTCCCCCTCCCCCCCTAGGACCACCTCCCTGTTACGGGCACACACTGCGTTGCCAGAGACCCTCCTCCGATTCCCATTCCTCACCGGCGGTCTCTGCCAGCTACGACCACCCATCTTGAGCTGGCAGTCCCCGCCCCTCACTTCCCACGGAGGGAGACCAGGCCAGCCCAGCACTGTGCCGCAAGAGCAGGCCAGTCCCCTTTCTCTGCAGAGAAACACCGACTAAGCCCAACCCTCGGGGGCCCGTGTGCGAGCCGGCAACCCAGGCACATGCTCTTGACTGGAAATGAACCCGGATCCTCCGTCTACCAGCCAATAGCTACCCGCTGAGCCATACTGGCTAGGGTGAGTCTAAACTTGAAATAAAAACATCAACACGAACTCGTGATGTATTTTTACTCAGCAAGTGCGTTTCCTGGCTGTCCCGCAGGCAGGCCTAGAAACGATCGCCGCGAGCACCCATGGCCCCAGACCTGGTCTCTGAACACCAGGTCGGGCAGGAGAGGACTGGGTGAGTCTGACACACCTTCCCTTTGTGTGGCTGTGACCTGGCTTCCTCCTGCCGTCTGCTGGGAAGGTGTCAGACTCACCCAGTCCTCTCCTGCCCGGCCTGGGATTGGCTGTTCCCAGGAGCAGCTCGGCCTCCCTTTGGGGGGAAATGGTGTTCGGAGACCAGGTCTGGGGCCATGGGTGCTCGTGGCGATCGTTTCTAGGCCTGCCTGCGGGACAGCCAGGAAACGCACTTGCTGAGTAAAAATACATCACGAGTTCGTGTTGATGTTTTTATTTCAAGTTTAGACTCACCCTAGCCAGTATGGCTCGGTGTTCTGACCAGAGCTGTGCCCGCACAGCCCTCTGACCGCGGTACCCTGACCAGAGCTGTCCCCGCACAGCCCTCTGACCGCGGTATACTGACCAGAGCTGTGCCCGCACAGCCCTCTGACCGCACAGCCCTCTGACTGCACAGGCCTCTGACTGCGGTATTCTGACCAGTTGTGCGAACCTCCCCAGGCCGCCCGCACCATCAGCGGTTACCCGCCTCTCAGGGAAATGCTGCCACGCTGGCTCTGGCTTTAAATATCGTGAGGCTCGGCTGCAGCTCGCTCGGTGAACTTAAGCAGAGATCTGTTATGCAACATCAAGTCTCTCAGGGTTCCCTCAAGATTAATCAATATTTAGACATAAATATTCTGCTGTCAGCACTTCTCAAATCAGATGGCGACATCAGTAACACTTTCTCCTGGAAAACAGTCTTTATTTGTAGGGCAGAGCAGCGTGCCAACGACTCCGGGACAGACGGAGGGCATCCAGCACCGCACAGCCCGGCAGGCCCTGGAGGCCAAGCCAGGCTTGACGGACCTCAGGGTCCACCCTCAGGGCCCGGCAAATATTTTTGGGTGACACCGCTTTGCCCCAATCGCAGACCTGTCAGGAGGAAATGAGAGACTGTTCTATGTTAAATATCGGAAGTGGCAGGGCAGGTGCGTTGTTCCTCCGAACGACCTCATTCTCCTCCACCGTCTCAGCACTGGAGTCACAAGGACCCGTGACCTCCCCGCCTCCTGCCCCATCCGTCTGCTCTCGGAAGGAAAAAGGACGGGAGGGTGGGCGAGAGCTGAGGAAGGAGGGAGAGTGCCCCACAACCTGAGGACAGAGCCAGTTAGTAACGGAGGAAGATCTCTTGGTGGAGTCAGAGAACGCGAAAACTTCCCAGGCGTTCGTTCTGTGAAGAAAAGGGGGCGCGGACCGGCCGGCGGAGCTCGGGAGTGAGCATCGACCTATGAACCGGGAGGTCACAGTTCCATGCCTGGTCGGGGTACAGGCTCGGGCTGAGGGCTCGATCCCCATTAGGGGTGTGCGGGAGGAGCCGGTCCGGGAGCTGTGGGCACAGATCCCCACAGCTGCCTCGGAGGGAGGCCCTGGTCTCCAGCCTCCCTCACAGGCTCAGCATCCTCGAGCTCAGCAAGGAGATGGGGAGGTGGAGTGGGGGGGTCAGACCAGAAAGAGGTCCCGCCTTAGAGACCTGGCTGTGGACAGGGAAGCAGCCACGACCCACAGAACTCTGCATGTGCGCACTCGTGTGTGACAGGGCAGCGCACGCTGAATCCACGGGGACGCCACTTCCAAAGGCCCCTGAGGGGAGGGTGGCCGAGGCACGATCGGAAGAACCCGCAGACCCGAACTATTTCGGCCATTCCAGGAAATTACCAACAGGTAAAGGCAGTGAGGGAAACCCAGTGTCCCTGACTGCGGGGCGCAGTGACGAGAGCAGGGTAGCCGGGCCACGCTGAGCGCCGGAGGGTGCCCCACTGCCTCGCCCCTCGGGGGACAGGCGGGGCACTGGCCCGGCAGCTGCCGATGGATGGTCTGGGCAGGCAGGCACGGGACCCGGGCACACTCCCTGTCCACACACCGCGGCCACGGGGAGACACTGCAGCTGCAAGCCTGCCAGTCCCAGCCACCTCCTCCCAGAGAAAGGCCCCCATCCCCTCCTCCCCCGTCCCCTGCACGCACCCTTCCCTCTGGGCCGTGCCTTTGCTTCTGCCCACGAAGTCAACATCCACGTGTGCAGGCATGGAGCGCAACGGCATGCACCCACGGGAGGGCAGATGGGAGCGTGGGACCGTGTGCACGGCGGGAAGAAGGCAAAGGCACGCCACGCCGAGGTGCCCGCTGCTCACCGAACACCGGAGCTGCCTTTCCCGTTGGCGGCACCGCTCTGCCCCGAAACCCTTTGCGGCTGCCCCTCCAGGGGAAGCCAGGTAAAGCTCATGGCTCATCAGACTCAACGGGAGCGCCGGGCGCGTGACCGACACTCCCGGGGCGGCACCAAACCAGCTCCACCCGCCAGGCCCTCACCGTGGCGCCTCGCCGGGAATTCGCACACCAAGAGCCTGGCCGAGTGCCCGCAGGTCCCCTATGCAGCAGGGCGCACCCCCACCTCCCACCCCCGCTCATTGTGAGTGGAGTCAGGGTCTGATGACCACTCTGGGGAGATGAATGTTCTGGATGCACAGCTGGAATACACTGAAAGCTGCGGCACTGTGCGCTCTAGCAGGGCCCATTTATGGCATGCAAATCGTCTTGAAAAGCTGTTACTTTAAGAAATGTGAGGCTAGGTACCCAGAGCTGCTCGTTTCTTCTGTTTTTTTTCATCGTCAGCGTGCAATAAAACGCTGTGTCAGACGCCGGGAGCGGACTCGGGACCAGAACCAGGCTTCATGCCGTGGCGGGGCCACCTTGGTCGTGTCCGCAGGTCTGGGCTGTGACCGGACACAGGACGATGATGACCCACAGCACATCTCCGCTCCGCGTCCGGGACCCGCGCTAGAAAGTGAGAACGCGGAAGCAGAACCACCTGCTGCCATGCACTCGCCGCCATGGGGCTGACGGGGGCTGGGAGGGTCCCCTAGACCCTCTTAGGGAGCTTGCCGGCTGCTGCTGAGCATGGCAGCGGGTCCCAGAGCAGGCGTTCCAAAACCAGAAGCCAGGCAAAGCTGTGCCCATTTTTAAAAAAATACTTGTTATTGATTTCAGAGAGGAAAGGAAGGAAAAAGAGAGAAACATCAATGAGAGAGAATCATTGATCGGCTGCTTCCTGCATGCCCCACATTGGGGACCGAGCCCACAACCCAGACATATGCCCAGTCCAGGAATCAAAACTCCAAAGCCTGGTTCGTGTGTCAACTTTCCACCACGGAGCCACGCCCCCCGGCGAAGCTGTGCCCGGTTAGGGAGGTCGCACAGCGTCGCCGTCACTGCCTCTCCATTGGCGAAGCGGTCACACCCTGGCCCGGGCCTCTTGGAGGAGCAAGCCCCCCCTCGTCCCGGGCTGAGAATGGCCAGGGAGCCTGCGCTGTCAGTGCTACAGCAAAACCGCAGGCTCCCGAGGACAGCGAGTTCCAGTTCCGGGCTAACGGGCATCTGGCCAACAACCAGAACCTCTGGTTACCTGTAACGAGCTGTAACTGTCCGCTACCCCGAGAGCACCCGTTACTGTCTTAGAAAACGCAGGACCGGGGTCTGGGTGCAGCCGGGGATGGTCCAGGTGCGCAGACCCAGGCCCTGCCCCATGCCGCCGGGCTACCTCAGCGTACCCACGCCCTGCCCCATGCCGCCGGGCTGCCTCAGCATACCCAGGCCCTGCCCCATGCCGCCGGGCTGCCTCAGCTTCTCTGCCAAGAGCACGGACGGCCCGGGCCCGGGTACCTGCACATGCAGGCTAGGCTTCGCCACCACTCGGCCTGAGCCCCCGGCGCACCGAGCGGGGTCCCGGGAATGACATGGAGGGGAGAGAAGGGAGGGGTTTTCCTCACCATCGAGCTCCACTGCCACCTGAGAGGCCTCGACTACGAGCAAGAGGTGAGAGCAAACCCCCTGCCAGGAGCCAAGCCAGGGTCGGTATGAGCCAGACCTGGCTCTGACAGGCTCTGGGACAGGGACCCAGTGGCGCGACATGTCTGGGCCTCCGTCTCCCCACCTGTAAAGCGACAGGACAGGTTCGTCGAAGACTCTGCAGTGAGCCCAGGTGAGCCTGCGAGCCAATCGCTCGAGCTGAAGCACAAACTCAGGGTGTTTACTACCGAGGAGAGCCGGTTACACGCGAGCAACATCCTCCAAAACTGGCTGCGTCCACGGCCTCACAGCCCGCCACGGCCCGGGCCCCTGAGGCCTCCTGTGCCCGCGCAGCCGGGGTCAGGAGCCCTTTTACAAACACTGGCAGCTACTCTCAGCCCCACAGTCCCGCAGGGACAGTTTCACACACAGAAACGACGCCACACACATTCCCACAAACAGCCCTGTTTGGCGATGAAGTCAGTCTTTGTTATTCTCACAAGCTGGAGTTCGGATAGGGGTCCTTCCGACTGGGGGTCCCTCTGCAAACCAACCGTGACGACGTAGGGGAGAAGCAGGCGCCTGGCCGCAGGGTGCTGCTCCGCCAGGCACGCATGCACCGCCGCTCTGCCTGGGAGGCGAGGGCCTCCAGCACCCACCCCCCACAGACAGCGGAGCTGGGCCGTGGTGCTCACACCGCGGACCCCAACCGGAAGCTGGACACGTCGCTCAGTCACCGTCTGTGGCCAGGAAGCAGGAGACGAAGGCGGCAGCAGCGGGAAGGGGGCTGCCGGCCACCTGGGAAACAGGCAGTGGCGCTGAATTCATCCCCATCATCGGGACGCAGCTCCCGCGGGACCTCTGGCTGAAAACACCAGAAGGTTCAGAAGCCATTCATAAGCTTTCCAGAAGGCATGCAGTTGCCATGGTAACCCTGGCAACGTATGCGTTGGTGCTGGGACATAGGAAGTATCACTCCTAATGCATTTAGTACAGTTTGGGGCCACGGGTTCAGAGCAAAACAAATCAGAGCTCTGACGCACAGCCCCTCTGCGCCCCTGGAGGCGAACCCCACCCCCAGGACAAGCGGGGCTCCACACGCGCACCGCTCACCTGCAGGCAAAGACCAAGAAGACCGGACGTCAGTCCCCGCCGCCGCGCGTGGTGTTTGCGGAACAGATGAAGGCAGGTGTCTTAGGCTTCAGTGGAGAAGCAACTCCACCGCGGCCACGTCCACCCGGAACTGCACCGCGCTCGGCATCAGGCACGCGGAGCTCCGGAAAGAACAGCTCTGGTAGCTTCCACCGAGGCTCCGCCAGCTCACCGAGGGGCCTGCGAATGGCCACCCTGCCTTCAGCGAGAACGCAGGTTCCCGGCTCAGGACCCGCTGGACCCTGCGCCCTCCGACTGCTAGGTCTTCCCTACACTCAGCGCCGGTCCTGCCACCCGTGCACGCGTGGCTTTTAGAGGCCTCCGTGCCCCGCCGCACAGGCATCTTCAGCCCGCGCCCGGCAGCCACGCGGAGCTGCCCAGCTCTGCAAGCGTCTCCCTGCCCCCGCCGGCGGCTGAGCGTCCCCGCTGCCTTGCTTCACTCTCGGGCAGCAGGCAGGCGCTGCAGGGAGGGAGGGCGCCGAGGCCTTGGGCTTCCTCGGGAACGGAACGGCCAGGGAGCGCTGCATTGCAGTCTTTCTGAACCACCGACCTGGGAGCGGAGCGCGGGGACTCCCTGCACAG
>PVJN01061905.1:0-11166 GCA_004026805.1 Lasiurus borealis
GGGTCCCCAATATCTCAGCTTCTCTCTCAGCCACCACCACTGAGGCCCCTGAACCCCCGGCTGCTATCTCCTGGGTCCCCAATATCTCAGCTTCTCTCTCAGCCACCACCCCTAGGACCCCTGATCCCCCAGCTACTACCTCTTGGGACCCTAACATCTCAGCTTCTGCTGTCTCTGTCCCCATCCCTGGGACCCCTGCACCCCCAGATGCTACCTCCCGGGTCCCCAATATCTCAGCTCCTGCTGTCTCTGTCCCCATCCCTGGGACCCCTGGACCCCCAGATGCTACCTCCCGGGTCCCCAATATCTCAGCTCCTGCTGTCTCTGTCCTCATCCCTGGGACCCCTGGACCCCCAGCTGCTACCTCCTGGGTCCCCAATATCTCAGTTTCTGTCTCAGACACTGTCCCTGGGACCCCAGGACCCTCAGATGCTACCTCCTGAGTCCCCAATATCTCAGCTTCTGCCTCAGTCACTGTCCCTGGGACCCCTGAATCCTCTACCTCTGTTTCTATCTCGGGGACCCTTGAACCTCCAGCTGTTTTCTCCTGCGTCCCCAGTATCCTTGTCTTTGTGGTCTCAGTCTCAAACCCTGGAACCTCAGAACCTCCTACTTCTGTTTCCTGGGTCCCTGACACCTTGGATTTTATTGCTGAGACCCCTGACCTTCTCACCTCTGTCTCCTCGGCCCCCGGGATTGCAGGCTCTGCTGTCTCCGCTTCTATTCTCGGTTCGCCCGAGCCCCCTGTTACCTCCGGGGCCCCCAGGATCGCAGTCTCTGCCCTCCCAGCCTCTGTTCTCAGGACTTCGGGAGCCCCAGCCTCTGTTTCCGGTTCCTCAGACTCTGCCATCCCAGCGGCTTCGGACTCAAGGACCCCGGATCTCGCTGCCTCTGTCTCCTGCGCCTCCGGCGTCTCAGCTTCTGCTGCCCCGCTCTCTGTCTTAGGGACCCCCGATCCCTCTGCTTCTGTCTCCTGGGTCCCCAGAACCTCTGATTCTGTCATCCCCATCTCTGTTCCCGGGACGCTCAAGACCCCAGTTTCTGCCTCCCAGACCCCCAGATCCCTAGACCCTGCCCCCTGGTCAGCTGTGGGTGGGGCCTCCTGAGACCTGCTCACCTGGGGGCTGGTGCTTGCTGCTCCAAGAGAGGGGCCCTGCTCCAGGCCTGTCCCCCCAACACCAGCGGCCCCGCCCCTCACCTCTGCACCCTCTCTTTCCTGGCCTGCAGCAGCCCTGGACCCCCGGGGGCCACTGAGATTCCTGGAATGCCCTGCAGGTGCTGCGGGGGGTGAGCTCCGGCCAGGAGGAGCCTCATCCGGGGGGCTGACCCCTGACCTCCCCTGAGAGGCCCTGGGAGGAGCCTCGGGAGTTCCCGGGAACCTGGCCTCCGCCGCCACCCCTGTCGCCGCTGGTCCCTTCATGCCCACTTGTCTCACGTTTGCCCTCTGCTCAGCATCCCCTCGACTAACTTCCCACCTCGCTTCCGCCTCCCCACTTCTGGCCTCTGACTGCTCAGTGCTCGCGCCTCGGGGTCCTGACCCCCGCTCAGTGTCCACCCCGCTGGCCGCTGGCCTGTCCCCAGCGGTGCCTTCCTCAGCCTGGACGTCCTGCTCTCCCAGCGAGGCCCTGCAGCCTCCATCCTCAGTGCCTGAGCTGGGCCTGGCTCCCGGGGCCTCTGTCCCTGCCTGAGGGCTTTCCTGGGCCTGGGTCTCCCCAGCGGAACCCACTCCTGCTGGGGGAGCCCCTGAGGCTTTGGGGGCCTCCTCTTTCCCTGGGGGGACTGAGGGCCAGGGGGCATCAGAGCCTTTCCGGAGCCGAGGGGCCGGGATGGGGGCCGCATCCTGGCCCGAATGTCTTGAGGACCTGAGGAGAGAGCAGGAGGGGGTGTTGGAGGAGTCACTTGCCCCCCCATTCTCAGTCCCATCCCCCCTTCCCCTCAGATTGCTGGGGTGCCGGAGAGGCAGGTGGGTAGAGAGGGTACAGCTTCCTAGCTGCTCAGAGCATGGGGGTGGGGCTGGTTCCAAAGCTCACCTTGTCTCCAGTGGGGTTCCGGGGGGCCTTGGGGCTTCAGGCCCCACCTGGCCCCCAATTACAGTAGCTGGTTCTGACCCCTGGCCCCGGGAGGCCCTGGCGGGGGGCGCAGGGACACTCACAGGGGCTGGGCGGGCGTCCTCAGCACTAGAAGGGCTGGCAGCTGGGGAAGAAGGAGGGAGGGCGGTGCTGAGGCTGGGCCCCAGGACTGGAGGGCCAGCCCCCCTGCAGGCCCCGCCCAGGCCTCACCTGCCTGCCGGGGCTGTGCTCGGCCCTCCTCCTCCTCACAGAGGGTCTTCAGCTCTCGAGGGGGGTCTGGGGAAGGGTTTGGAGGGGCAGGTTTAGCTACAGGCAGAGCCCTCAAGGTCTGACCCCCTCCCTCCAGCTAGAGTGCACAGAGCCTACCTGGCAGCCGCCCCGGCCTCAGGGCACCGCCCCGGCCTGCGCGCAGAGACAGCCCGAGAACGGAGAGAGAGAGAGAACCAGGAGGACAGACAGAAGAAAGCGTAATGAGCTAAAGTGGGGACAAGGCAGCTGGGGACGGGCAGGAGCGTGGGTGGTGAGGGTGGAATGCAGCAGCTGTTACAGGACAAGTTCAAGGTGGGGGAGGCACCCACGCAGGGGTGGAGAGGGCCAGGGCCACGGGGAGCCCTGGGAACGGGTCCTGCAGGACTCAGCCAAGGACCCAGGCCCCCACAGGACCGGGGCCACGTCTGGACAAAACCTGGGTGCAGGGCAGGCAGAGCTGCCCGGGCGATGGTGAGGTCCCGTCACTGGGCGTGCACAGGCTGACCCAGCCCCTCCGGGCAAGTGGCTTCTATATGGCCCGCCCGCCCTCCGTCTGGGGGGTCAGTCCCCGTCCAGGGCGGCGAGCCCACCTGGCTGGGGGGCCTGGGCCCGGGCCTCAGGGGCGCCGGGACCGGTAGCCTCCTCCTCGTCGCTCTCAGCGAAGTCGTCCAAGTTGCCCACGTCACTGGGCTTCACGCTCATGAGGCTCGCCAGACTCTGCATGTCATCGTCACTGCGGGTCAGAGGTCAGGGTAAGGGTTGGGGTCAGAGGCGGACAAGGAGGGCCTGGGTGGGCAGGCGGGCGGGCGGGCGGGCACTCACGTGGCACGGCCCTCGCGCAGCAGCACCCCCGAGAGGGTGAGGCTCAGCTCCGCGTGCACCACCTTCACGGACTTGGCCTTCAGCCGCAGCCGCAGCGGCACCTGGGCCGGCACGGGCCCCGCGTGGCGGGCCAGGTCCACCTCGGCCGAGGCCAGCACCTTCCGCTGCCCCTTGGACTCCTGGGGGCGGGGGGGAAGGAGCCGGAGGAAGGAATGAGTCCAGGGCCTCCCCAGAGTCCCCAAGACCCCAGCCCCCCCTCTACCCACCACAGCCACTCACATTCTCAATAACAAACGTCCACTCTTTGGCCTCATACTGGTCCACGTGGGGGTCCTGGGAAAAGGGGGCGCTGGTGAGCACAGGGGCTGCTGGGTAGGGGCCGGGCCGGGAGAGGAGCCAGCGGCTCAGCAGGTGTTTGGCTGGGGCCTTCCTGCCTGCTGGTCCGTCCTGCCTGGGCGGCCCCCAGCTTCTCCGGACCCCAGCTGTCTCCCCATCTGCCTGTGGCAGGTCTATGAGACCTCCTCCAAGAAGCCCTCCAGCCACCCACGCTGAAGAGGCGGCCCTGTTCTAGGTCTCACCCCGCTTTCCGATTGGGATTGACACACAGCGGGGACCCCCGGGGTTGCCTGGGGTGTGAGCGCCAGCCCAGGCCCCTCGCGGTGGAGGGCCAGACTCACCCGGTACAGCGTCACGGAGACGTCCACGTTCTCGGGCACCATCCACACCACAGTGCCCCGGTACGGGTTCTGGATGCCCGGCTGCCAGCTGTGGGCCTGCAAGGAGCAGCCTGAGTCCCTCCCCTAATCGCACCTCGTCCCCTCCCCCTGTGCCCTGGCCTTCAACCTTGACCGCATCTTTCTCTCCCTTCTGTGGATTCTGATCTGCACCGGAGTCCTCGACCCCATCAGCCCTCACCCCCTTTACCCACACCACGTCACAGGCCCCACCCCTAACCTGTATCTCCCCCAGCTAACAGCGCCCCCACCTTGGAGCAGATGCGTCGGTTCCGCCGGGTCCACACCACCACCAACTTATCCGGCTGCCTGCGAGGGGTGGGGGAGAGGCGGGGGGCTGCTCAGTCAGGCGGCCCAGCCTCCTCCAGGGTCTTCCCTCTGCCCACATTCCCCGCCCCCAGCAGAGGGCACGGACAGCCGCTTATCTGGAGCCACAGGGAGCAGGGTGGGGCTGCTGAGGCAGGGTGGGGCCCGGGGCAGAGGGCAAAGGCCCAGGGTAGGCCAGCGGGGATCAGGAAGACGGGGAGAAAGGGACCACACAGACAGACAGACAGAGAAACACAGCACGGACCCTGCAAGAGGCGCAGGCCGGGCCAAGAGAAGCCCCTTCGCTCACACTGTTGCATGTTGGGGGCAGAGCAGAGCAAAGCAGAGGCAGGACCTCTGGCTCAGAACAACAAAGGTGGGGGAAGAGTGCTGATCCAGAAGAAAAAGACACCCCGAGACCGGTCTGGCTCAGTGGCTAGAATGTCAGCCTGCGGACTGAGGGGTCCCGGGTTCGATTCCAGTCAAGGGCATGTACCTTGGTTACGGGGACATTCCCCATGGGGGTGGGGCATGCAGGAGGCAGCTGATTGATGTTTCTCTCTCATGGATGTTTCTAACTCTCTGTCCCTCTCCCTTCCTCTCTGTGAAAAATCAATAAAACATATTTTTAAAAAAAAGAAGAAAAAGACATTAAGCTGACTTCAGAGGTGGGAGAGAGCCGAGCAAGCATTCCCTGCCTGCGCTGGGTCTCCTTCAGACTGGATGTGGGAGCAGAGGCTGAGTGGGGGAGGGATGGGCTGAGTGAGGGCTACAGGTAGAAGGGCAAGGGCAAGGTCCAAGTTTGGGGGAGGCCCTCCGTCAGAATAGGAGGCAGGGGGTGAGAGGTGGGCAGAGTCAGAGGGTCTGCTTGTTTTTAGACACCCCCTCATCCCCCCACCAGGCCTTCTATGCCCATTCTTTTGCTGGGCCCAGGGACCCGGCCCAGAGAATCAGCGTGCGTCCCACTTCTCAAACCCAGAACCCCGGGCTTTGCAGGGTGCTGACTCCTGTGAGGGGCCCCCAGGGAGGCCCCCAGGCTCTATCTAAGCTGAACAGCATATTCTATTCGGGGCAGACTCGGAGGGCAGGCAGAGATGTGAGGAGACAGAGACAGCTCAAGAGGAGAGTGGCCTGTACAGGGCCCGCACGGAGCTAACACAGGGCTGGGCCTTGGAGGAAGGGGGCGCCTCTGGGTTAGGGGTCCAACTGCTGCCCCAGAGGGTGGGGGTGGTGGAGGGCAGCACGAGAGCCCCCTGGTACCCAGTCCCATGCCGGGGCACTTGAGTTCACCCAGTTCACTGCCCCTTCGGGAGTCAGAGCCAAGATAAATGACTCAGTCGTCTAACCCTGAGGATGCTGAGGCCTGGAGAGACTGGGGGGCCAGGAACTGTCACCCAGCTGACCCCAGAGGGCTCTGGAGGTGGTGGGTCCGGGAAGAGACCCTAGAGAGCTCTGGCCTAGAGCCAAGCTCCTTTCCCCAACCCCAAACAGCAGGGGGTGGTGGGCAGGGGTATCCACGGGGCCTTCCCAGAAAGGGGAAGTGGCCACAGTATGCCCAGGGAGGGCGGGGCCTGGCCACGCAGTCTGACTCAGGCTGGGCACGCCCTCCGGGAGCTGCGACCGGGGCAGGGGCAGCTTCCTAACGGGGGCCCAAGAGCCCAAGAGCCTCTGACACCCCCCACCTGTGGCTCGCATGCGTGGCCATTGCCCACACCTTCGGCCTGCTCCCCGGGACCAGGTCTAGCGTCCCCCGACCTTTCCCCGGGCGGCGGGTACAAGGCAGGAGCCAGAGGCCAGAGTTCTCCCTCCCGGACCAGCCCGTGCTGTGCTGCCCGGGGAGCCCCTGTCTGCTCCGGGCCTGGCTGCAAGGGCTGCCCTGGCAAGACCAGGACTACGGCAGCGACCTCAGGGACCCCCAGGTCCCCTCCCACCCCAGCAGCCCTTCCTCCGGGGAGCCTAAATTTAGCCTGGCCGGTAAGATCCCCTCAGCTGTGCCCTAATCCAGCCAAGGGAAGCTGACACCGGGGAACACATATATTTAGGGTGTGACGCAGGGGCCCAGGCAGCTGCCGGAGCATGAGACACCCCTGGGTCCGCCGGCAGCCCAGGCAGGTCCTGCACCCCCACATGTCTCCCCCACCCCCAGGCCTTCTCTTCCCCGGACCCACCACCTCCCAGGGCCCTTTAAGCCGCTCCCGCCTCCCTCGGCATCCCTCCCGGTGCTCAGTTTCCCCTTTTAAGGACATGGTGGAGACGAAGCCAGCCTCCCAGAGCCCAGCCTGGCTGGGGAGGAGGGGGGGTGTTCTCTGGCTCAACCAGTGGGCAGGGGGAGGGGGCGCATCCTTGTCCTGAGCGGGACGGAGGCCCGTGAAGGCTTCTGCCTTCGCCTGGCACCCACACACCTCAAAACCTCAAAACTGGCCCCCTTGACCCATCCTCCGGCCAAACACATGCGGCCTCCCTTCCCCCCCGGCCCGGAGCGCAGCTGAGGGAAGTGTGGGCACTGACAGTGTGAGGCGGAAGTCCTGAGTCCACTCCCTCAAAGCTCCCACACCCGCCCCCCACTCTAGGGGTCCCACAAGCTGCAAGGGCCCTCCTCAAGGTCTGTGCCTGGACAGCAGGGGCCAAGCCGGGGAAGGAGAGGGAACGGAGGGGGGCACTTTAGTCCTTGCGCTGGGGACGGGGATCTCTCGGGCTCCAAAGGCTGGATGGGGTCCCAGGCAGCCGGGGGGTCCCCCTCCCCAGGCCCCGTCCACTCACCATTTCTTGGTGCACTCCACCACCAGCTCGTGGTAACAGGCCACGAAGTGGAACTTGGCGGCGCGTTTGCCCACGCGCTGCAGGCGCTTCCACACCGAGGTCATGGCCCCGCCGCCGGCCCGGCCCGCGCCTCACAAGCCGGGCTCCCGCTGGCCCGCGCCCGCTGGCCCCGCCCAGGTCCCCATGGCTCCCGGGGCGCCCGGCAGCGCTGCCCGCCCCGTCGGTGCGGAGGTGTCGGAGGCTCGGACCCGGGCCGCTGTCCTGCCTGCCGCTGGGGGCGGGGAGGGTCTGGCTGGGACGGCGGGGCCGGGGCGCGTCGGGTCCCCGGAGCGCGCAGCGGAGAGCGCGCCGTTTCCTGGAGCCGCACCCCCGTCGGAAGGCGGGCGGGGCTCCGGCGGGCGCGGGGCGGGGCGGCCGGGCTTCCGGGGCCTTTCACCGCGACCGGAGGGGGTGCGGGGCGGGGAGGGAGAGGGAGAGGCCGGGGGAGGAGGAGGGACCCGCAGGCCCGCTCGCTCGCTGCGCCCCGGGGCCGTGCGGACGCGCTGGCGGGGGAGAGGGGGAGCGGCACCTCGGGGCGCCCTCTGCGCGCGGCCGCGCACAGCCCTGCGGGGTACGTGCCCGCCGCCCCACTTCACAGGCTGGGAGACCGAGGCCCGGAGGAGGGAGAGACCTGCTCAGAGTCTGGTCCGGAGCCGGCTGTGCTCACAGCGCGTGGCAGGGGGCGGAGTCGGGCGCCGGGCTGGTGGCGCTCCCGGTGGACAGCACCCAGCGGCCGGGCAGACCGGACTCTGCAGGAGGAAGCTGGGCCCAGCGCCAGCAAGTGGAGCTGCAGATTCAAGCCCCGACCTCCCGAGTGCGGGACCCTGGCCTGTGACCCTGGCCGGAGCCGGCTCCCACCTGTTAAAGGGGAGATTACAGCCCCGCCTTTTCAGGGATCCCCCGGGGAGACCTCGGGGAAGTGTTTGCACGCGGAAACCTCGCATTCCGTGAGGGTTGGTGCAGCGCAGCCCGTTATCGCTAACGGGAGTGTGTTTACTCTCCCTCCCCGCCGCCCCCGGGAAGTCCGCCTGGGTGTCAGCCACTGCTCACACCCAGATTAGAGCCGCTCGCTCCCCGGCCGCCCAGTGTGGCAATGAGCGCAGGTGTCAAGCCTGAGTGAGAGCTATCCCTCAGCCTGTGCCCACCCGGCCAGGGCCGGAGCTCTGCAAGGCTCGTGCACGGACAGAGAGCCTGGTGCGTGGTGAACACTCCCCGCACACAGGGTGCCTCCTCTGCCAGGAGCACCAGCCGATTGTCTCCAGGAGGCAAGAAACCGGGCGTGGGTTTGCGAACCCCAAAACCTAAGTGTGCGACTTTGAGGTCTTTTTTTAAAAAATAATTTTAGCCGAGACCGGTTTGGCTCAGTGGATAGAGCGTCGGCTTGTGGACTGAAAGGTCCCAGGTTCGATTCCGGTCAAGGGCATGTACCTTGCTTTCGGGCACATCTCCACTGTGGGGTGTGCAGGAGGCGGCTGATTGATGTCTCTCTCTCATCAATGTTTCTAGCTCTCTATCCCTCTCCCTTCCTCTCTGTAAAAAATCAATAAAATATATTAAAATAATAATAATAATTTTATTGATTTTTTCCAGAGAGGAAAGGAGAGGGATAGAGAGTCAGAAACACCGATGAGAGACATCAACTGCCTCCTGCACGCCTCTCACAGGGGATGTGCCCACAACCAAGGTACATGCCCTTGACCGGAATCGAACTTGGGACCCTTCAGTCCACAGGCCGACGCTCTATCTATTGAGCCAAACCAATTTCGGCCTGTTCTCTCTTCTTGGTCTCAGAAGTTGTGGGTTGATGCCCAGCCAGCATGGCTCAGTGGTTGAGCATCAACGTATGAACTAGGAGGTCATGGTTTCATTCCCGGTCAGGCAAGAATGTGGGGCGGGCAAGAGGAAACCAATCAGTTTCTTTCTCATCACTGATGTTTCGCCCTCCCTCTCTGAAACCAGTGTGTGTGTGTGTGTGTGTGTGTGTGTGTGTGTGTGTGTATGAAGTTGTGGGGTGTTTGTGTGCATAAGGGAATGAGCACCCACCGTGCAGGCTCCACGGGAGGGTTTTGGCTCCCAGGCCCAGCAGAGCGGCCCTCCATTTCCTCTGGAATCTTTTAACTTACAACCCCAAGTGCTGGGGGGCAGAGGGCCAGGCTGTCTGTCTGAGACTGAGGAATGGGGGTGTCTGGGACCTTGCCTAATGCACCGAAACCTGGGGCACTGACCCCCCTCTCTCCTTCAGGGCTGGCTGGGCTTCTGGGAGGCCTGGGATGGCGACTTCACCCGCTGCTTCCTCTGCAGCTCTTTCCCCCCACCCACCGGGCACTCGCTGGCTCCCAGGCCCTTCCCAGAAGCGCCTTCCCCTCTCCCTCCGAGGGGCCCCTTGGCCTGCGCGCTCTGTCCCACCCATTTCCTGTGCGGCTCCAGCTCCGCCCCCACTCACTTGGGTGGAAAATTTCTCTCCTTAAGATGGGCGGCTCCTTCTCCTTCCCTCCAGGCCGGCCAGGAAGGCCCAGGGTGAGTGGGGGAGGAGGTGGGGCGCCCAGGCCTCCGGCCGGAGAGGGGAAGTGACTCGCCGGCAGACACAACCGCGGACCAGGCCGGGCCAACTTGGAAAGCTCCGGTCTGGCTGGGGGAGGATTCGCACCCCGCCGCCGCCGCCAGCGCCTTCCTCGCTCAGTCCCGGCGCCACCTGCCGGCGGAGCGCGGGGCCGCGCCTGCCAGAAACACCGTTATCTTCCCGCCCGGAGCCAAGCAGCCAGACAGGGGAGCGCTGAGAGCATTTATTTATCTGCACGCCCGGGGCTGGCGCCTAAACGTAAATATCCTGCGCGTAGTCTCGGCCCTCCAGGCTGCGGGCGGGTACAAGATTGGGTGCCGGAGCCCTTGTGGAGGGCGGCAGTGGAACCCAGGGACCAGAGGTGGCACGCCCCTGAGCCAGCAGCTGCCAACAGCTGCCAGAGGTGAACAGGAGATGGGGAGCCAGGCACCCCTCCCGATCCCAGAGATACCAAGGGGGAGCAAGATGCTGTGGGCCCTCTGACAGGCGGAAGGCTGGCTAAGCTGAGGTGCGTACACGTGGAAGAAGTGGAGGTCCAGGGCCAGGGGCGGAGGCTGGAGCCCAGGGGCCTGCCCCGGCGCCAGCCAACCCAAGATCGGCGAGGAGGCTGGCAGTTGTGCCCCTGAGGGACCCAGGCCTTGCCCTCCGGTGGAGTGAGGTGGTGTGGGGGAAAGCAGGCACCATAGTCTAAGTCAGTGGTCGGCAAACTCATCGGTCAACACAAGAGCCGCGGTTTGCCGACCACTGGTCCGAGCACTTGTGGAGGGGTCGGTTTCTGAGCCTTTTGCATGGGTACGTGCCCTCCTCCCCCGCCCCCCAGCTCTTCAGAGGTTGATATGGAAGGCATCTTGCAGCCACTGGTCCCGGGCATTGTGCGTCTGGGGCACCGTGAGGGGAGGCGGGTCCGGGGGCAGGCTGGCATCGGGGGGTTCGTCGTCATCCGACAAGCCAGCGTCGGGCGGGTAGGAGCTGTCTGAATGCAGGGAGGACGACAGGTCCTGGCACAGGCTCAAGTCTTGGCACAGGTGCTTGTAGTCCTGGATAGACTCGTACAGGCCCCACAGCTGGCACAGCAGGGACATGTCCAGCTGCCGCAACCCCACCTGCAAAAGACTGAGGGTGGGCTGGGGTTGGGGGTCCAGGCCGCCTTCCCACACTTTGTAAGGACAAACGCCTGTGGGCACGGACGCCGCCTGCGAGCTGTGGCTCTTTAGCGAGTCACTAGCCCTGACCCGTAAGGCCGGAAGGAAACGGGAGTAAAGCGTTTAAAGGACACATGGCACCGCTGCCATAAACGACAACTACAATCACCGTGGCCGGATCCCTGCTGACCCACGCGGCTCCTGCACGTCCTCTGAGTCCCAAGCCGCGCCTCTGCACCCCACCGCACCCCACGACCCTCCTCTTCGGCAGCAGCACCCACCCCACCCCCCCGGCCCGGGCCCAGCTACTCACCATCTCCTTGCGCAGCGCCGCTAACGCCGAGTCGAGGTTGACCGGGCGCCGCGGGCCGGCGGGACCGGCGGCAGGTCCGGCGTTGGCAGCGCCCGTGGCGCCGCGGGGCCCTTCGGGGGCGCGGGCCGCCCGGCTCAGCTCGTCGTGGATGCGGCTGCGCTGGCTGTAGACG
>PVJN01061906.1:0-11179 GCA_004026805.1 Lasiurus borealis
AAAAAAATTAAAAAGGATACTAAGATAAGACTGGTAATAAGAGATATAAATAAAAATAAGAAATGAAGGCTTGGAAAAGGCATTAGGAAAAGACATTGGCAATTATTCCTTCAAAAAGAAGGCAGGTTACAATTGAAGACTGGCATTTGTTTCTAAATGCTCCAATGGAAGTTCTGACTTCAGCCATGGTAAGCCTTAACTCAGTGGACAATCTAGAGCTCTGGGGGGTCTTTGGGGTTTCCTTAGGAAGAGATATTCTTGTATATAGGTTGTCTTGCCAGAGATATGACAGAGGACACATTCAGGGGCATTATTAGCACTATGAATTCATTTTGAAAAAGTATTTCTCTAATAAAGTTGAAAGGAGAAGTTTAAGTTTATCTCAGAGACCAATGTCCCTGAGCTAATCAACCTTTATTTCCTTGCAGGTCTCCAGGGTAACAGAAGCTTTTGCTGCACGTAGTTGCCAGGGATAGGAGCATAACTACTCCAAGTTCACTTTTCCCTTTTTGTTATTTTTAATTTTAATTTCATTATAATTTGTAAATGCCACATGTACTACTGGGGGAAAGTAAAATTTATAGGAGGAAGGACAACTAATTTTCATATATTAGAGCAGAAATTGGTTATGGATATTGGTGAAAATATTTGTCTTGGAAAAGGGAAGGATTATTTGATGTTTGAACTTTATCTCCATATGGGACAGAGTATCATCCTCACTCCATCATGTAATTAAAGCATTTAGATGAAAATACTGGATTGTAATTTTCCAGACTTAAAGGTTATTTTTCTGATTGCTTAAGAGCCTGGATACAAAACCTCTTCAAGCAACAGTCATTCAACAAATATTTATGGAGTGCTGTTTTGTCCAGGCACTGCACTAGAATAGCAAGCAACATTTGTCATGATGCTGTCCTCAATGACCTTGGGGTCTAATGTGCAAAAGAGGCATTAATCAAGTATTGAATCAAGTACATTTAAAGTTGTAATTGTATAAATAGTTAAAGAGATCTGACCTTTTGGATGTTGTAAATAGGACCCTCAGCAAGGTTAGCATTTCAAGGCCAACTACTTGGCACACTGAGGGTATAAAAGGAGATCTGATGTAGGTTTAGGATCAGAAAGTTTCCCTTAGAACATGACCTTGGACCTGGAAGATGAGTAGGTATCACCTAGGTGAAGAGCTGCCTTGGGGCTGGAGTGGGGGAAAATGTCAAGTACATAGGGCTCTCACTGTTTTCCCACGAAATAATGTAATTCTCAACGGTATTGGAAAATTTCTCCCAAAGACCCCAAAAGTGTGTTATTCATATTTTCTTATTGCAAACATCCTCCATTTCTGCTCTAATATATGAAAATTAGTTGTCATTCTTCCTATAAATCTTATTCAGGGTTAGGATAGGGAATAGATCACCATGATTCTTCTTAGAGAGACTCTACTTAATACTTTTCACTAAAGAAACATTTATTGAGTTGCCCACTATATGCCAGGCACCGCACTAGGCAATTTTTAAAATAGTGACATGAAATAGATCATTTGATAGGTCAAACATTTGTTATATCTAAAGATTTTTATGTAGAAACATCATGAAGCTTCAAAAGATATTGTGTTATTATTATTACTTAGATTTAGGTGTGCTTCTGATCAAAGCATATAACCATTTGATAGAATTCATCCTATTCATTCTATTGGAGCTCAGATTAGAACTGGTCCCTGGTTATGAAAGATTTCATGCGGTCAAATGGAGTGCTGTACTTGGCAAACCAAGGGAAACTGCAACATGTAGTTTCTGGCTCTTGTAAAACTTGCATGAAGACAGCTGGGAAGACAATCAGGAAGATTGTCATGGTAGGATATTTTAGCAACTTTCAGCCTTTGTATTAGTACCTCTGTTCTACTACCTGGGCTTGCCTTTCTATTTCCTTCCCTTTTGCTTTTTATTTTTTATTTCTCCCAAAGCTTCTCATTATCTATTGAGTTAGTTTCAATAGAAAATTCAGAAACATACTCCGCCCCCTTATTTTTACCTAGGTTTCTTTCTTTCACTCATTATTTTCTGGAGAAATACATGACCCAAACTGTGACATAAGTTCGCTCCTGTCTGACATTGTGACACAGAAGTGGCTGCCTTCTCTTGCCCAGATGCCATCTAGATGTGTTTTCCTGGCAAGACAAATACAAACCTGTCTGTGGGAGCACCTGAAGATCAGACCTCGCCTACGTGGTACTCTGAGTAGGATCTCAAACAAGGTGAGGCTGATATGTGCAAGGTTAGTTTATGTTAGTCTGAGAGGCAGGAAAGCAGAGCTGCCCACAGACCAGACTGAATGTCTAAGAGGAAACAGTGCTTGCAGAAGCCATCAGTAAGGTCTAGCGTAGCAGGAAGCATAATAATAACTCACGCCTGCAGGGTGGTTCAAGTTTACAAGGGCTTACTCACTTAAGAGTCTATTGTGTGATTCTCTCAACAACCCTGGATCCCAGAAAACAGCTTGCTCGTACTGACTTGCACACAGTATATGGTTCATACCCTTCATCTCAAGAGCTCTTTTGGGAGCAGGCACGCTTTGAGATATAGGACATTACTTACACCATCTGCATGCTGCGGACCCATATCCCTGCAGCTTCCCAAACAGCTGTAAATCTCCCAGTGGCTGTTAGTGTGTGCACATTCAGGCCTGGGAGCTGTGTTAAAACTCAAAACGTTTTCCCTCCTGGGCATACCCTCTCTTGGAAACCTCTCCTCTTCCTTGTGGCAGACTCTTCATTCTGGTCACAATTAAAATGTACCCTCCTCAGAGAATGACAGAGATCTGCGATCACTCTCTCGAGTGTGAGCCCCCTTCCTAGTCATTCTCCCAATTACTCAGGTATTTCCCTGGCATGCTTCTAACAATCTGAAATTATTTTGCTAATTTCTTTGTTCATTGTCTGCCTTTCCCAATGGGATACATGCTCTATGGGGGACTAATCCTTGCCTACCACTGTGTCCCAGTATAGGTAGATACTAGGCAGTTGATAAATACTTGAATGAATGAATGAATTTCTCTATTAAGAATTTCACTGAAGTATATCTTTTATTGAAACATCCATCACTTTTCATTAGTTAGAAACCAAATAAAGTGAAACCATAGCATGCACAGTTCCTATCTCTGCCATTTTACAAAGGAAGAAATTGAAGCCCCGGAAATTGTGATTTTTCCAAGGTCAGAGACAGTGTTAGAACGGGGTCACTTTTCCTTGTCCAGTCCAATGCCCTTGCCAGCACACCTTGACCACTCACAGAGAAGGCCAATACTTATGACAGTCCCAACAGTCAGCAGTCCTCTTTTGCACAGATGTTACCCTTGCTGGCTTCATACACGCGAACTGAAGATGAAGCATTCATTCCATGGAGTGGTTCGTAAACTCAGAAGGACATAACGATGCTGGTAGGTCTCAGACCTTGAAAGCAAGTGCCAGCACTTTGGTTGGTTATGTTATTTAAACAACTAGACTGCAAATGGGTTTGAGGTTGAGAGGAGCGTGAATCAATCTGGTAAATGAAGAGTAAAAGAGTTCATTTAAAACATGGCTCAATAGATTGGGCCAGCTTTATACATCACTTTTCTAAAATCTTTATTTGCAGCAGGAATAATTCTTAAAAACATGGCTGTATGCAGGAAGACAGATCTGTACTCTAAGATAATGCTCTTAAATCTCATAATTCCCTGGCATGTCACCTTGGGAAAGTAAGAACAACAACAATTTCTTTCCTGTGGCTGTCTGATTTCAGAGATGGTAACTCTGATTAGAACCCTGGCCAAAGGGGGTTTACCTCTGTAGAGAGAGGACAGATATCTGGGGAAGTCATCTCTCCCTTAATGTATTTGACCTGTTGAACTTTATTTTTCTACTTCACTATTCCAAGTTGTTTGGCTTTTGATGATGATAGATAGATAGATAGATAGATAAATAGATAGAGAGATAACAATGACTGAGCAGCTTCAATGTGTGAGGTGTGAGGCCCTGCTCTGAGCTCTTCACCTGTATTAATCTGCATGACCCTCACAATTAACCTTATTGTGAGGGGAGGGTCCCCCTTTGCCAATAAAAAAATTGAGCCAGTCAGAGCTGGAGCTGGATGTGAACCCAGGAAGTTTGGCACCTGTGCCCAGCAACATAGTCTCACTGCAGTGTCTCACTTTTAACCTAATGGTTTGAAGGTGATATTCTCATTGTAACATTTACTCTAAGGGTCAAAATAGCCAGTTTTTGGTGCAGCCCTGGGATCCAGGACTTCCTTTCCAAGTCTCCACCATGATCAGTTCCTTACCCCTCCCCTGGCTCTGCTCCGGAAGCAGAGACACTGGGTTTTATCTTCGTAGCCCATTGTTAGCCTACAGATAACATGTTCAAACAGAGATCAATGAGTGAATGAATTTTCCAAATTAACTGCCACTCCTTTCATTTTATTAACAATAGAGCCAAGCCTCACAAGTCATTTTCAGATGTTATAGTTTAATTAGTAGTTAATTTGGCTTAACCTGTGGGGAGGAAGGCAGTGTAAAAAGCTGGAAGTAGAAAAGGATAACATTGATTAAAACCTTGGCTCACAGCACAAATACTAACACTAACCTTCGTCAGCAGAAGAATGGATTATATTTTATTTTTGCTGTCTCTGGGCACTGTGATCCCATCAGCAGTTTCTATGTCCTGGTGATACTTTATAAGTCAAACGAACAAGCTTTTCTAGATTCCACATTTCATCAGAGCAGTGAGTAAAAAGAATGACATGCACTAATCCGCAGGCTTTAAAAGAAAAGGAGAGACGGAGCAGGGCAGGTATACTTGCTCTTGTGAGATGTTGCCATGGACTCTGAGGAAGCTTCCTAGAACATTCATTCAATCATTCATTGCCTCCCTACAGTCTCTTCCCTCCTCACAAATACAGGGCATTCCCCCCAAAATGTATACAATAAAATGTATCTGAATAAGCATTACTTTATAATTATTCAGAGTGTATGTATACATTTTGAGGGGATACCCTGTATATGCTACAGTTCTGCTAACCACAATTTGATCATATCACCTTTCTTCCTATTTAAAGTCCTTCAGTGGCTCCCTACTGCCTTGGAGATAAGGGTGACTCCATAAATGGCCCACAAGTTCTCACAGCTAGACTCAACTTCCTTTCTAAATCTTCCTCTCTCCCTTCTTCCCCCCTCTCAAACTATATCCACTCATCTGCCCTCGCTCTGGTCATACTGATTAGTGTTTATTTCCTGAAACACACCAGGCTCACATGCCTTTGTACAGAGTTGTATCTGTCTAACATGCTTCCCTCCCGGCACACACCCCTTTCTCCAGCCAGGACAGAAGGGAAAGCGATTGTTTAGAGTTAGACCTATTCAGGTCTCTCTTCCAGTTTTTCTTGCCCCTCAAACTCCATTTTTGTAGCAGTTTGCTGGGCGCACCATGTGTAATACTTGCTTCCTGCTTTACTCTGCCTTTGTCAATTCCCCCAACCTGGCTGTCATTCACATGCCTCTCAGCATTGTGTCCACCTGGCCTGATGCCAGAACTATCAATTATGGTGTTATATCTACAGGCACTCAGGTTTGCTCCTTGTCTCCCAGACCTGGGAACTCAGGATTATAAAAAGAACTCAGAGGAGATAACTGATATTTACTGGAAAGTCCCAGGTGCAGGGACTTTTCTGGAATCTCGATATGCCTTTTAGCTTTCACTGATGTTGTGAAGGGTCATTAAGCCTAATCTACAGAGCTGGGATGCTGGTCGTCCAGATAGGATGCTTGCTACCTTGGGCTCCCAGTTACCAATGATCTAGAATGGCTGTCATATTTCTGGGGTTACAAAACAAAGCATGGGCATTTGATACAGGTCAGACGTGAGAGCAGCAGGCAATGAAGGGCATGTTAAAGGGGGTGGAATGTCCAGGAAAGACAGAACAGAGAGCATGGAGTTAACCACTTGCTCTGACCTCCTGGAGCTGATGCTGCTACCCTATGCTGCCCTTGCTTGTCATGTGTCCTCTAAAGTAAACAAATAGGTTCCTGGCTTATTTATTTCCACAAGTTGAGGCCATTGAGTTACAGATGTCAGCAGTGAGCATGAGCATCTTGGTGGTGACCACATTTTCCTAGGTCACATGACTTTGTTCAAAGATCTGAGCGATAAAGTTTCAGGACATTTGGGGAGAAATGAATCTCTTAGTAAACATCAATTCTCAGTAAAAGATGCTTCTGATGATTTATCACATCCATCCAAAGGGCAAAGAGAAACGTTTTCTGATGTGAAGAAGATGGAGAAGGATGCTGTGACAATTCTAGTTATGTCATTATTGCTTACCGTGGGTCTGAGCGCTCACCCAAAGAGAAAGCCGTGATGGAAGATATCCCCATTAGGGGTGTCCAACGTGGCACTTAACAACAGCAGCAGTAATTACACGGGTCCCTGAGAGAAGGACGGCATTCATTAGCACGCTGATGTCAGACTTCAGAGTAGCTGTTAGTTGCAGGCTTTTAATCTTTGTCCTCCCCAGCCAGATATAAACAAACAAGTGATCGAAGGGAACGACGGCACAGCACGTTGCTCAAGGCAGAAATAACCTAACAAACTTCTAAGTTGATTAGAAAAAGAAGTGAACATCTGCTCTCAGCACACTGCAGTCTGTATGTAATTAAAACCAAGATGATCTCAGTGAGATAGAAGAAAGGCCACTGACACCTTTGAGTATATGTCAACCCAGAGATAATATCTAAAAAGAAACAAGGATTTTTCCTTTGACTATATGACTATGTAAACTAAAGACGAGGCTCTGTGTTATTCCATTAGCAGTGACTGTATAAGTATCAGCCATCACTATCAATAATTAACAGCACACATGCATTTAGGGATTGTCATCTCAAAGCCCTTGAAATTTGCCTTATTTGCCCTATAGAACTTAAACCATTTCATCCATTGCTGACAAATAATCAGCTCAGTGATAGAACCTAACAGCTGTTTGATACCAAATAACAACAATACGCAACAACCGAAGAGAACTGCATGGAATTTTGAACCAACTAAAACGACAGGGATAAATTAGGTAGGAGGAATGTAATTATCCAAACAGATTTGGGCAGGCTAACAGGGCTAATAATAAACTCATCTTTCACAGAGATCTAATAAGGAAATCAGCTACTTAACTTTTCTCTTACATGTTATGTTTTGGCTTTCTTAGAGGCTGAGGAAAGTGGCTGAGAGGATTCTGCATTTGTTTGGGCAAATGTGTGAAATGGGAAATAAGGACACGTTGCTATTTTTTTTGCTCTGTCACAGCCCCATCTGGAAAACTGCCTCAAGCCTGAATACCAGCCACTTCTTCTGAGATATCTTTTCTGATGTGCTCAGATAAAGAATCTCTTTCTTGCCCCAAACAGGTGACTTGGTTGGAGCATCATCCATACACCAAAAGCTTGTGAGTTAGATACCTGTCCAGGGCACATACCCAGGTTGTAGGTTCAATACCCGGCCAGAGTGCTTGTAAGGCAACCGATTGATGTTTTTCTCTTACATCAATATTTCTCTCTCTCATATATTTGTATACTTTCAGAAAACAACTCCAAGACCAAGTGGACTCCTGCACAGAGAGGAATTGACAGGTCTGCTCCAACCATGAAGACAAGAGGAGAAACAGTCCAGAGATGGAAGACGTGACTACACTTTGCCATGCTAGCAGTCAGCAGCTGTGCATCACTACAGGATGCCTAGGACCAAACCAGAGAGGGTCAGACCGGCATTGCCACCATTTGTCCTCCATCCAGATACCATTGCTGATGTGTACACATAAGAAACTGTTTGACATTGAAACTGGGACTCAAACATTTTTTGTTCTTACAGGTTTATTTCTAGTCTGCAGAGGAAAGATGTTTTTAAAGAAAAGAATCGGGGGTGGGGTGGGTGGGAACAGATGTAGAGGCAGAGAAGCATTGAATAGACTGTCATGCTACAGCGGGAAGGCACGGGAGGTTGGGGGGTGCTGAAAGAGATCAACCAAAGGACTTGTATGCATGAATATAACATAACCAATGGATATAAGACACGGGGCGGGGGGCAGGTGAGGGCATGTACTGGGGGGTAGAAAAGGCCGGGGGAGTTCATTTGGGGGTGGGGGTGAAGGGAGGAGACATGTACTACTATTTGTAATACTTTAAACAACAAAAAAAGGAAAAAATATTTCTCTCTCTCTCTCTCTCTCTCTACTTCCCTCCCTCCCTCTTCTTCTCTTTTTAAAATTCATAAGACCTTAATCTAATTTGAGGGGTAAAAAAGAAATAGAATCTCTTACTGTCTTGATCTTACCGTCCTGAGAGCCCCCGTATCTATTACAAGGGATGGTTTACTCAATCTGTCTTCCTCACTAGACTTGAGGGCAGGAACCATGTCATTCATTTTTCTATTGCCAGTGCCTCTATTTATGCTCAATAAGTATATTTTTCAGACAAGAAATACTCCAGAAAAATAATTAGGAATTCTTAAAAATATCAAAGCTACAGAATGATCTATAAAAGTGAGGTGTCTCATTATCTGACCTTCAAAGTTTAAGTTCTGAAATCTAACCTAGCATAATAGTCATCTTCCCAAGGAGGTTCATCAAAATAGGATTCAGGGGAAGTCAGTGAGCATGACTATTCTTTTTTACAAACAGAGAAAAAAAGGGAGCATTATGTCAATAAAGATATCTTAGGTTTTGGAGCCAGCATCTGAAAAGGGTATCTATGATTACCCAAGGAGTTATGTAATACTTCCTTTTCAACCAGGTAATAGCATCTTTTTAAGTCAAAGGTTTCCAGCAGGGCTCACTATGGTCCCATCCTCTCCACATCCAACAGGCATCTTTCTTGCATTGTTTGCCCTAAGGATTCAAGGCCAGATTTTTGCCCTTCATGTTTTGAGCCATTGGGGCACCATCTCACACAGGAAACAGAGTGGATTAAAGGTGAGGGAAACTTTACAAAGCTTCCTGCACTCACTCAGTTGGAATAAAAGTTTTGCTCTTTTAGGAAGACTCTGAGCCTGTAAAGAAGTTGTCACTTTCGTAGTACTCTTAATATTGGAAGCCAAACACTAGACCATCAGGAGCTATTTTTATCATCAGTAACTGTAAGAGCCACATCACTCTACAAAGTATCATTTCACAAAGAGATTCTGAAATTCTATCTGTTATAATAATAAACACAACTACAGCCAATTGCATCCTTGCCTTTGGGGATTGGAGGATCAAAAAACTCTATAAAAAGGTAGTAGAGATTGTGAAATTGGCAAAAGTGAATAACTGACTCCCAATAAATGAATCAGGCATTGGGCCTTTTATGAGTTTTAGGGTCATATTTTCTCAAAAATGGAGCCTTAGAGAGCAAGGGACATGATTCAAGTTGAGCTACTGGCCTTGTTGGGGATTCTTTACAAACATACATAAGCATTTGTTCAGGAATAAAGAAGCTACTTCAGGAAGCTTTGTGTTATACAACCTTCAAATGTATTAATAACTAAAAATTATTGGCCAAGAGATGTAGTGGCCCATAGTTAGAGGCTGCACTCTGCAAACATTCATGAATTACAGTTGAATAAAAGGTAGCAACACAGCAGGATGTATTTTTATGGAATAAATTGGATTGTGTTCTCGAAGGAGGATGTTTATATTCCAATGACATGATGCTTCTGCCAAGGTAGGCTTCCAAAGGTCTGTTTTATTTTGTTTTTACTGTCTTCTTAAATTCACAAAGACTTTAAAAAAAGCAAAACAAAATACACCCCCCCCCCTCAAAGTGTCCCTGGGCACTTGGTTAAGAGCCTGATTCTACACCTAAATACAGATAGCTCAGATAATCTCCGTTCTGTGCTCAAAAACCTTCAAACTAAGACCTACAGATGAAATCCACATTCATTTGCTTGGTTTTCACATTGGGCCCAGTGACCTTGTATTCTCCCTGTAACATCAATGCACTATTTTCTGTAGCATGCAGAAAAGCTCCCCAACATAGAAATTTTCCTGCCTCAAGCATATCGTACTTACAGTTCCACTTACTGAAATTCTATTATTTTTCAAGGCTCATATGGAGTGAGGCCTCTCTTAAGAGTCATTTTGGACCAAAATAAATCTTGGTCCTCCCACAAACATTAAATTTCTTCTTCAGTTATATTTATGTATGTTTATGTCCTGAGATACTACCCTAGCAAAGGGGCTAGCCATGGGTCTGAGTACATATTTGCTGCATGCCCCAAACCGAAGATTGAGCCCATAACCCAGGCGTGTGCGCTCACCAGGAATTGTTCATGGCTTGATGCTCAACCACTGAGGCCCACCTGCCAGGCCATATTTGGTGCTTTCATATTATTGCCCTTCTCGCCCGAGGCTTCCCTAGGTTACTATCTCTATACTACATGCTTGACAGACCTAACATCCTTAAGGTTATTCTCCGGTCTGATCCATTGCAACTTAAAAAAAAAAAAAGGTCACAATGTGGTTTTCTATTTTCTAGAATATATGAGTGCTAAACAAATTTTTCATCAGCGTTTTGCAAATATAATAAATCCTCAATGCTGTCAATAGTTCCCACAACTTTTAACCAAAATGACATAAAAACTCCACATCTTATATAATAAAAGCCTAATAGGCTAAGTGTCTAGTCCTCTGGTTGGCCATTCAGCCAATTGAAGTGTAATATGCTAATGATATGCTAAGGCTGCTCAACTGCTCGCTATGATGTGCACTGACCACCAGGAAGCAGACACTCTGACTGGTAAGGTTAGTTTGCTGCTGGGGTGCGGCTGATTGGGACTGAGCAAGACAGGCTGGACAGCCCTCCGAGATCCCTCCCCAGCTGGCCAACCTCCAGCATCCCTCTCCCGCACTGATCATGCTCGAGTGGGATCTCTTGGCCTGTGACCTCTCACAATCTGGGACCTCCAGGGGATGTCAGAGAGCCAGTTTTGACTTGATGGCTATGACGTGCACTGACCACCAGGGGGCAGATGCTCAATGCAGGAGCTGCCCCCTGGTGATTAGTGCACTCCCACAGGGGAGTGCTGCTTAGCCACAAGCTGGACTGATGGCTGGTGAGCGCAGAGGTGGTGATAGCAGCACAAAGCACTCAGGCCTGGGTCTAAGCCATCAGTTGGACATCCCCTGTG
>PVJN01061907.1:0-11165 GCA_004026805.1 Lasiurus borealis
AAGCCGCCACCATGGCCAGCCGGGCGGCTCAGTGGTTGAGCGCCGACCTAGGAACCAGGAGGTCAGGCACACGCCCGGGTTGTGGGCTGGATCCCCAGCGATTCTCTCTCATCACCGATGCTTCTAGCTCTCTGGCTCTCTCCCTTCCTCTCTGAAATCAATAAAGATATATTTATATATTTTAAAAACGGCTAAGACATGATCCAAGGCAGAGCCCCAGGCCTGCTGCTCCTCAGGAAGCAGCCCCCGCAGCCGTGACCCTTCAGCCTGCGTCTCCTCTCACGTTCATGGCTCGTGTCTTTCATTGAGGTCTGCAGGCTGCTGGCCACTCCCTTGTCCGGGGTACACGCACGGCACCCGGAACAGAGACAGCGACGTTGCCGTAACTACGCCTGTGCCGGGGGACTGGAAACATCGGTCACACTCGGCAGTCTCTCCGATCCTCTAACCACAGTGCCGGGCGCTGGGCACTCGTGCAAAATAACACGGAAAGAGAGAAATTCCTCAGCACGTCTAACCTTGCTCTGCCCATGGAGTGGAGTAGGGGGGAGGGGGAGTCAGCAGGGCGAACTGTGGGGGTTGGGTCGCCGAGGGAGGGCGGCCTGCAGTCCGCCGAGGCCCATGGCTGCGTGTCGGACCCATGCTCCTGCGGGCAGGAAGGGGGGCCCTCCTGCTGCTGGTGCCGGGCCCGGAGAGGGGCAAAGGGGCCGGCCCTCGGCTACCCGCCTGGCCCGGGGCCCCGAGCCTCCGGTGCAGAGAGGCCAGGCGTCCCCACGCGGCCTCAGGTCCCGGCCACGCCTCCCGCCGCGGACACCCTCACCGCCGGTTCTCCTGCGCGGGGCCCCGACCCCGGAGCCCGCCTGACTGTGAGGACTGGAAAGCGTGGCTTCCCCGGCTGTCTTAAGTGCTTCCAGATTTAAATAACCGGTTGTCGAGATCCGAGAGGCTGCTTCTCCCCGCGCCTCTGCCCAGCGGCCCCCGGTGACGCTTCGTGGCCTGGCCGTCCCCCGGCTGGCTGCATGGAGGGGCCCGCCCAGCGGCAGCCCCGGCCAGGGGGGTCCTCGGGGAGCTCCAGACGCCCCTAAGCGGAGCACAGACCCTGCCAGGGGCGGGTGGGCAGCCGGGCCGCTGCGACCCGCTTTACCCCCTTTACCCCCGACCCGACAGGCTGGTCCCTCCGGGGCCTCTTTCTGGTCCACGCTGGCCGGCCGGCTGGCCGCTTCGCGCGTGTGGTTTTACTGCGCTCTGTGTTTTGGCCGCGGGAAATCACTGCCTGCCGGGCCGGCCCCGTCCCCGGCAGCTGCGGTCGGACCGTCTGCAGGGAAACGTGATAGGCCGCGGGATGGAGCTACAAATGGTGCCCAGCGTTTGAACTCTCGTGGAACAGGCAGAAAGCACCCATCTCCCAGGCCGCCCCTGGCCGGCCGCTCCTGGCGGGGGCTGTGGGCACCGCCACCTTTTAAAGGCACCAGGGCACCTCGGCCGTGGGCGGGGCTCCTCGAACCAGCAGCCCCCGGGACGTGACGGGCGCTAAGTCCAGGTTCGTGGCAGCCGTGGGTGATGATGATGCCAGCGGGGACCCAGGCCCAGGCGCCCATCGCCCCACCCCCACCCCCGGCCCCGGTCCAGGCCTGTGGTCACCTGTGGGTGGAGCCCCCTCCCAGACGTGCCGACTCAGCACGGGCCACGGCCTGCGGGAGGGGCCTGGCCTGCCCTCCCGGCCGATTCTGCTGAAACAGGCAAAACAGCAGGCGGCTTCCCCCAAACTGCTCCCGCCGCCAGGGCCGCCTGTGTCCGGTTACTCGCTTGGCGTGTCCAGGACACGTGAGGAGGCCGCAGGCTGGGCCAGTGCACCGTCCGCTCCCAGCCATGGGGGGGGGGCCCCGGCGGAGCCCCCGGCAGAGCCCGCCCGCTGCCCTCGGCTGTATTTGTTCAGACTGTTTCTATTGGTTTCAGAGCAGAAGGGAGAGGGGGAGAGAGACGTCCATGCTGAGGGAGAATCACCCATTGGCTGCCTCCTGCACGCCCCGCACTAGGGGAGGAGCCCGCCACCCAGACATGTGCCCTGACCTCCCGGTTCCTGGGCCGACGCTCGGCCATGGAGCCCCGTCCACCAGGCCCGTCCTTCACTTTAAACCGGCGCCGGGCGGACCTGCTCCCGGGTGAGACTCAATCCAACAGACATCAGAGCACGCAGCCCTGCATTACCCCGCTCCGTGCCCCGTGCTCCCCGCTAACAGGACAGGGGCTCTCGGCTCCCCGCTTCCCCTGGGGCCGCCTCCCCTCGGGCCATGCGGGTCCGAGGAAGGATGAGGCTGGCCCTCACGGCTCCCGGTCGGCCAAGGCTGGACCCTGGACACTGTGGTCGGTTGGTTTGTTTTTCTTTGTGGACACTTTGTTTTTGCTGGTTTGAAAATTAAATCCTCACAACACAAGCCGGTCATTATTTCGCTGGGACTCATGACACAGATCTCGAAGCCGTCCCGTGACCGTCGAGAGCGGGGAGCTCAGGGGCCTGTGCGCCCGCCATACCGGGGAGACACCCCTTTCCTCACAGCCTAGACAGTCACTTCGAGGAAACCCCGGCCCCACCCCCGCCCCCGGGGTGCCTGCTGGGCTCCTGGGCCAGGTGGGCGTCTGTCCTGGGCGCCTTCACCAGTGAGTCCGGTCCCCTTCCTCTCCCTCCCCCCAGCCCCTGCCTGGCACCCGTGTCTGTAGCCACGGGCCGATGGCTGTGCCCTTCCCGCTGGCTCCAGGCCTCCCTGGCTCCCGTTCACGGCCGTTCCAGAGGCTCCCCTCCCCGTGACAGCAGCTGGTCCCAGCTTCTTCTTCCCCGGCTGCTGATGGGTCGCCACCGGCACCTAACCTTTCTCTGGTCTTAAAACCCGCTTCCGCCCTGGCCAGTGTGGCTCAGTGGATAGAGCGTCGGCCTGCGGACTGAAAGGTCCCAGGTTCGATTCCGGTCAAGGGCATGTACCTTGGTTGCGGGCACACCCCCGGTGGGAGGCGTGCAGGAGGCAGCTGAACAGTGTTTCTCTCTCATCGATGTTTCTAACTCTCTATCCTTCTCCCTTCCTCACTGTAAAAAATCAATAAAATATATTTTAATTTAGACAAAAAAAAAAAAAAAAAAAATTTCCCGCCCTAGCCCGTGAGGGCCCGCAGTTTAGCGAGCACCGACCCAGTCAAAGGGCTCAGTCTCAAGAGTCAGGGAACTCGCTCCTCTCCCCACTGACCTGAGGAAGGTCACAGGCTTACACCCCGAGCTCCCACCTGACCCCGCAGCGCACGGCGTGGCAGTCACATGGGGCCGCCTCCCGTGGGACGACCGGCGCCACCAGGCGTGTGCGTGGGCGGACGGCTCACCTTTGCAGTTGCCCCGGTACGCGATCTCCAGCTGCGGGTCCTTGCACTTGGCGCGCTGGAACTCGCACCGCGACAGGAAGGTCCTCCCGTCGGAGGCGCAGACCGGCTTCTGGGGGGCGCCCCCGCAGTCCAGGCTGCAGTCCTTGTCCTTGTCCTGATCGACGCGCAGAAACTGCGGGAGGAAGAGAGAAGCCAGAGGCACCTGAAGACACACTCTCAGCCCGGCTGGCGGGGCCGGGGGCCGAGCCTCGACCTGTGAACCAGGGGTCTCGGTGGAATTCCCAGTCAGGGCACAGGCCCGGGTCGTGGGCTCCATCCTGGGTGCGGGGCGTGCAGGAGGCAGCCGGTCTGTGATTCTCCCTCATTCTGGATGTTTCTCTCTCTCTCTCTCCCTTCTTCTCCAACATCAATAAATATGTGTGTGTATGTGTATTTTTTTTTTTTTTTAAGAAATGCTCTCGGCAGAGCAGCAGGGAGTAGGTGGCGCCCTGAGGCCACCATGTCTGGGCGCTGTGGCTGGCGCACAGGGAGAGACCTGCACCTTCTTGGCGTCGCCTGTTTCCCAAGGTCTTGGAACCCGACCGTCCTCTGCGCCTGCGTTTGGCGCTGAATCACCAGGCTGAACGGCGTGTGGAGGGTCCCGTGCTAACGGAGCTGATCTTGGGTCTGTGCATCCGTTACTCCCCCCTCATCCCGCTCTGGCCTCATCCGGGAGGGGGAGGAGTCAGCGAGTGAATGGGGAGGTGGGCCCCCCATAAAATGGCCCCGCAGGACCCCCCTCGGCCTGAGCCGTGTGCATCTCGCCTGAACTAGGTCCTGTCCTAGGTCACAAGCAGCTAACGTGCCAATCAACCGCAGGGCAGAACGGCCGGTCGCTACATGCGCACTGACCACCGGGGGCAGATGCCCCACGCAGGAGCCTCTTCTGCCTTGGGGAGAAAGTGGATGCCAGGCCCGCTAAGTCTCCGGGGAGGTCTGGCACGTCCTGCTCCCGCCCCCCAGGAGGCGCAGCGACTTGGGGTGAGACGCCCCGGTTGTCGCTTTCTCCAAACGGAGAGCGGTGACCTCAGCACCTTCCAATGCAAAGAAAACACAGGACACGGAAGACCACCTCCAGGCGTTTGGAATGCGAGGTGACTCTTCCTTTAAAGGTCAGAGCCAACCGGGGAGCCATGCTTTGTCGGAAAGAGAGGACGCACACCCTCCGCCCGGCTCTCTCCCTGTTCGTAGCCCTTCGATCCCAGGAGACGGGTTCGGAGGAGAGGGGCCTAAACTAGCCATGGGAGGTGGACACCGCTCTCAGGGGTCTGCTCATTATTAGAAGGCCGTGGCGGCAGGTCTGCACACTTGGCGGCAGGTGCGCCCACTTGTTGAGGCAAACGGCATTCGGCCAAATTCAGAACAAAGTCGGCTGAACCTCGAGCAACACGATTTTAAAACACCAACCAGCTGCAGGGCCGCCCTCTCTCCTCTCTGTGCCCACACAGCACCTGTCTGTCTGCGCAGGTGCAGGGACCGGGTGCAGGGACCTAGGTGGGGAGGGACCAGGTGGGCAGGGACCAGGTGGGCAGGGCCCCGGGGCACTGGAACGTCCTGGGGGCAGTGAGGACCCCGCTCTCACCCCGCGGCGGGGTGCGCACTCCCTGACGCGGGCGAGCACAGAGGCCCAGGAGGAAAGGGGGCGCCCTCCCGTCCTCAGCCCCGGACCCTGCCGCCCACAGTGAGCCCCGCGGAGGGCCCCCGCCTCCGCACGCTGTGACGGCGCGGCCAGGGCCCGGCTCCCGGCGGGGCAGGCGCGGGGCGGGCCTCCTGGCGGACCTGGCGGGGCCACGGGCGGGAGCGGCGCACAGGGGCCGAGGAGGAGGCAGCGGTCCCCGGGCGGGGAGCCCACGCCCCGCCGCCTCACGCGGCCACGGAGAGATGACCCCTCACCCCCCACCCCCCCGCCCGGAAGTCACCAGCTGGTCGGCGAGGCGGCTGGGACCCCGCCAGCACCTGGGAGTCGGGCTGCCCGCACTGGGCCCCGCGCGGCCTGCAGCTCGGGGAGCCCCCTCAGGAGCGCTCTCGGGGGGAAGCCGGGCAGGGGCAGGGGCTGGGTCAGGCCTCCGCGCCCTCTGCTCCGCCTCCCCGCTCCACTCGGGCTTCGACTCCTTCCGGCTCCTTCCCGCTCCTTCGGGCTCCTTCCGGCTGCTTCCGGCTCCTTCCGGCTCCCTTCCGGCTCCTTCCGGCTCCCTTCCGGCTTTTTCCGGCTCCTTCCGGCTCCTTCCAGCTCCGTCCTCGGTGCAGCGGCCTCCCGTGCCCTCGGGCTTCGCACTCCCCGGCAGTGTGGGTGCGAGGAGACCGGACGGCGGCGAGGCCCGGGCTGGGGCCGCCTCTGCACAGCCCCCGCGGGTCACCTGGGGCCCACGCGGCCTCACCCCGAGCCGCAGGCGCAGTCTCCGGGACGCGCTCCCGCCGCGGGCGCCTGGCCTCCGTCACCGACACCTCCCGGTGTCTGCGCCCGCCCTCCCGGGGACAGCAGGGCCGCTGCCCGGCTGCGTCTCCCCGCGGGGGTCCCGGGCAGAGGCCGGGGCCGGGGCCGGCTGGGCAGCCTGGGGTGGTTCCTGACGGACAATGCTTCGCCCAGGACTCAGGCCCGGGGCACTCAGGCCCAGCAGACACCCCGCTCACAGTCAGTCTTGCTCAGGGAGAGCGGACCCTGCTGCTGCGTCCACCGCTGCGTCCCGGCTCTCGAGGCACCGTGTTGAGCCCTGGCAGCGGGTGGGGGCACCTCGGTCTCCCGGGCTTTGCCATCTAGAAGCAGGAATTCGGGGGAACCTCCTAAACGAGCTCCCTGCACCCCACGTTTGAAAGGCACAGCTGCACAGGAACCAGCCACAGCCGGCCCATGGCTCCAGGACCCAGGAAATGGCGCTGAGCAAAGACCATCCGCCCCCAGAAGTCTGGACACTCACACCTGTGGTTACAGAGAAGAGAGAGACCCCCCAGTTTCGGGGGAAAGGACACCCTGGCGTCTGGAAGGAGCGAGAGGATTGGAGGGGCCGCAGGGAACTGCGGGTGGCGGGCCCACAGTCCAGAGAGAAGCAGTGAGTGAGCGGCCAGAGGCATGGGGGGCAGGAGGGGAGACACCTGAGCCGCTGCCCCGGGCAGAGCCCCCCACAGAGCTGAGCAGTGAGGGGGCGCGCAGGCGGGCATGTGGGTGCACAGACCCGCCTGCTCATCCTCACGGGAGCATTTACAAACCACAGCGTTGCCAGCTCTCCCCGTGTCCCGGCAAACCACGGACAGCAGGCCACGCCAGGCCAGTTCATGCCGCCCCTCGGGAGCTCGGGGCGCCGGGCACACCCTCCGTGGTGTGAGAATGGAGGTGCTGTGCGAGGCGCCAGGAGAGGCCGATGCTGGACCCGCCTCCATGCCCCGGGCCCAGCCGTCCATCAGAGTCAGAGACGAGAATCCCAGAGAGAGAGCCACATGGGGCTCATCAGCCCCCCGGGGACACCCGCAGCTGCAGCCTCGGGGAGCCCAGTCCAGGAAGGAAGTGGGGAGCAGGGGAGCACAGCCCGGCCTTGACCAGAGACACCCCTGGTCCACACGTCACGCAGAGAAACAGTCCCAGCCGGGGTGCATCCGTGTGGCCGGCGGGTCCTGTGTAGCCTTAAACATGGGGCTGGTGGCACCCGGATTCGGGGAGCCTGGGGCCTGTGCCTGGATCCTGGCTGAGCCGACTCCCCTCAATTCCCGGAGAGCCTCTGGGTGGGGGCGGAGGGGAACCAACATCCTGCTTGTTCCAGGGTCCCCACCTCACTCAGGGGGGCTCTGGGATCTAGTAGGCTGCTCTGGTCTTGGGGTTCCCCGCCCAGAAGCCCAGGTGAGTCCTAAGCAGACAAAGATCTCGCCATTCTGGGGCTCACGGCACCCCATCTCCCTGGCAGGAAGGAGGACCAGAGGCCACGGCCAGGTCTGCACCCAGAGGGCCGAGCGCTCTGACCTGGGAGAGCCGCAGGAAGTGCCGAGGAACGGCAGCGAGGCGTGGAGTCCGGAGAAGCAGTGGCAGGAAGGAGGGGGGCACTTGCTCCCCTTTATTTCTTTGCTCAGTGGATGAGCTCTCCGCAGCCTGAACCCCCGATGGGAGCGCAAAGGTGGGTCCCACAACGCCCGCCCCAGAGCCCAGCTTCCGGGCTCCACACCCTGCCCCCTGCACTCTGCACCCCGCACCCGCACATAAGAACAAACTCATTCGGAACGGGGGGACTTCTCCTGATACACTCGGTGCACCCACCTCACAAACTCGCCACGATTTGGCCCAGACACAGACAACACTCCATCTCGGGGGCTCCCGGCACTAGAGGGACCCCCCACCTAATATTCCAGACTCAGGGAGTCCACGCTGCTGACACGCAATGTCACGGCTACTGCAGAGAACCAGCACACTTGTGGTGAGCAACACCTCCTTTAGGGGTTCATGTCAAGACCCCTGAGTGGCAAGAACCAGTGGGCCCAGTGACCACAGTGGGGGAGATGCCAGAAAGGAGCCCGGGGGACAGGCAGCAAAACTGATTTCCACCGGTCAGTCACCCCACCTGTCAGTCATCCCACCTGTCAGTTACCCCACCTGTCAGTCACCCTGTGGGTCATCACGAGCAGGGTCACCTGGCACCCACCTAAAAGCCACAGCACTGGCTCCGGGTCCAAGGGGGCACGTGGAGAACCTCTCCAACGATCGTGTACGTGGAGGTCACAGCAGGGACTTTATAAAACCCCACGGACTCAGCAGAAATGTACACACACCGAGCCTCTCCCATTCGCTGTTTCTTCCTGAACGTTGATGGGCAGGGGGCCTGCAGGGACCCCACTTTTATTTCTTTTAATATTCATTTTATTGATCTCAGAGAGGAAAGGAGAGAGAGAGAGAGAAACATCCATGATGAGAGAGAATCAGGGATCAGCTGCCTCCGGCACGCCCCCTCCTGGGGATGGAGCCCACAACCTGGGCCTGTGCCCTGACGGGGAGTCAAACCGTGACCCCATCTCTGGCGCATGGTCCAGGCCGATCGTGGCGAGTTTGTGAGGGGGGTGCACTGAGTGCATCAGGAGTCCAGGGGCCTCAGGGGATGTCCGACTGACAGCTTCGGCCCACGTGGGGAGCAGACTAAGCCGCAGTCAGACATCCTCAGCACTGCTACGGAGGGCAGCCAGCAACCCGCTTCTGGCTGAGCATGCTCCCCCTGTGGGGGCGCTCTGACCGCCAGGCCACAGCTCCTGCCTCCAGCGTTTGCACCCGGGGGTCAGTGCGTGTCACAGCTACCAGTTGTCCCACGTTCGGTCAATTTGCATATCAGCCTCTTATTATTGAGGGTTATCATAGAGGCTATTGTTCAAATGCCCTTTAAACACGGAGCAAGCAGTGGAGGATGGTAGGAAGCTGGTGGCCACCTGGGCTGCCGGCCCACTGCCCGCTGCCCGGTTCAGGATCCCCAGGGACCGAGAGGCCCGGCAGCCCTGCACACGCCTCAAGTTCCAGGCGCACGCGTCCTCACACAGTCGCAGCCACGCCAGGGCACGTGCCCGTCTGAGGAATCTGGAGTCTCTGCTGGTTCACGGGCACTTCGTCTTACACTGGTACCTCAACATAGGAGTTTAATTCATTCTGTAACCTTGAGTCTCGGTAAACTGGTGGGTTGTGTGCAGCCGGCTGATCCTCGCCATTACTCCTATCTCAACTGTTGCTCATATTTTGAAGCAAAAATCACTCGCTCGCTCTACGGCTCGTTTCTCAAAAATCTCGTAGGTTAGGGCACTCATACCTCCAGGTGCCACTATATTCGCGATAAACTAAAAGATGAGTTCAGATCGCTCGCACTTCCAGCGGGCGGAGCCGGGTGAGTCACGAGGCGGAAACGCTGGCCCGGGGGACGGGTGTGATTCAGAGACGAGAGGAGGGAGGAACATCGGCCAACCTCCCCGCCCTGACCCGGGCCCGGGACACGGGGCCCTCCCCCCACCACACACACCCGCTCCCAGCACCGAAGCCAGGGGGCACTTGCCCGCAACGGCGCGTCCCGTGTTCCCTCCTCGCAGGTGAGCGCACTGCGCCGCGTTCCAGGAGCGATCACCGGAGGAAGATCGCATCTGTTTCCAGAACGTTCCCTCCGGACGCAGCCGGTGGTTCTGGTCCAGGCTGTCCTGGGCTGCCCTTCCTGTCCCTGCCGGATCCTCTGACCCTGGCGTCGGGGTCCCTGAGGCTGCAGTCTTGGTCGAGATTCCTCCTCCTTTGCAAACCGGCACTGACTTGAAACGGAGCTGAGCCCGGCCGGCGTGGCTCAGTGGCCTAGCGTTGACCTCTGAACCAGGAGGTCAGGGTTCAAGTCCGGCGGGGCAACCCCGCCTGGGTTGTGGTGGGCTCCATCCCCAGCGTGGGGCATGCAGCAGGCAGCCGATCCGTGATGCTCTTTCTCATCACAGATGTTTTTCTACCTCTCTCTCTCTCTCTCCCCTTCCTCTCGCTCTCTCTTTTATTTTTTAATATATTTTATTGATTTTTTACAGAGAGGAAGGGAAAGGGATAGAGAGTTACAAACATCGATGAGAAAGAGACATCGATCAGCCGCCTCCTGCACGCCCCACAGTGGAGATGTGCCCACAACCAAGATACATGCCCCCGACCGGAATCGAACCTGGGGCCTTTTAGTCCGCAGGCCGACACTCTATCCACTGACCCAAACCGGTCTTGGCATCCCCTTCCTCTCTTTTGAAAAAAATCAATAAAAACATATTTTAAAAAATAAAAACTCAACAGAGGAACGGCCTGCAGTCTGACCCTCAGACCTCGGGTACCCAGACAGCAAAATGGGGTACGGGGCCTGGGCGGTCTTAGGGCCCCAAGGATGCACCCCTCCCCTGCCACTATCCCGCCTCCCGCCCCCCTCTGCCATCGCTGGGGACAGAGCTGGAGGCGTGTCCTCGCCCCCAGAAGGGCCCGGAGGATCTCGCCACGTGCGTGCGGTTAGGAGCTGGCACGCCGCGTGTTTACACGTGACGCTCCGGGTCACTGTAATTACAAGGCGGCCCCGAGGCAGAGCCGGATTAAGTAATTACGGCTCCTCGCTCGCCACGCAAGGGCCACCTGTCACCGCCGTCCGCCACCCCCCTCGGCTCCCGGGACCCCGCCCCCCTGACAGCGGCTGCACAGGGGCCAGCGGGCGTCTGGATTTCTGCAGCGAAGAGGGGGGACGCCCCCCTCCACCGAGGCTGCCCTGGGCTTTTGCTCCGTGTTTACACGTCCCCCAGACACCAGTGGGGACCAGAGAGCAGGGGCTGCTGGGATGGATGGGCAGCCGGCGTGGAGTGGCCGTGGGGACTCCGGGAGGACCGAGGATCCGGCCGGCCTGCTGGACTCCGTGCCGCCGGCGGGAAGGAGCAGAGGAGCCGGTGTGAGGCAAGGACCACGTTCCCGCCGTGCGCACCGCCCGGCCGGCGGGCTCCTGCTGCCGCAGTGGCTGTATTTCCCGTCCCGGTGCATCGCCTGCAGAACGAGGGGGTCAGGCTGCCCCCCGCCTGTGCCGACATGGGCAGGAGCCCCCCACATCTCCCTCCTGGACCCACCCCACTGAGAACAGCTGCCTCCCGGCTCGGCTCACTTCCTGCCAGGAAGAGCCCTCCCCTGTGGACAGCAGCCGCACCCCACACCCCTCCTGCCAGCCCGTGACCATCGCCCCGACTCTCAGAGAACAGCCAGGCTGAAGGCCAGCAAGCTGCCCGCCACGGCCCCCCACATCCCACTCCCCCACATCCTGCCCTCC
>PVJN01061908.1:0-11164 GCA_004026805.1 Lasiurus borealis
TGATTCAATACAGTAATAAGAAGAAAGGGCACCTTTTATAGAATGCTATGACATGAATAACACAGACACTAAAATCTGCAAACCTGAGAGGAGGGCATGGAGGAAGCACATGGATAAGAATAAGCAGAGAAAAAGAAGAGATCTAATACATAAAAGGTTTGGATAGAATCCATCATTTATTGAATTATTCAACAAAAATATACTGAGCAGCTATTTCTCAGACACTGTACTATATAAGGCTACAGGCAGTTGAAGGATGGTGAACCAGGAGTTCGTGTCAATGTTGTTTTCCTAACAGGTAAGAGAAAAATGAACTCAGACATGATACCAGCTAGAGAAAGATTTCAAATAGCTAGATGTTTTCATCCAGCTAAGAGTAGAGAAGCTGATAAAGGCTTTACTTGTCTAGCTGACAAATCCAGAATTAGAAAAAAAAAAACAAAACAATGATACATATACCTCTCACAACATCATGTGACTCAATGGTTGATAAAGGAAATGAATGAGAGAGAAAAGGATAATGAGGCAGGATAGGAAAAAGCTAGAAAAATTTCTTCCTATGTAGAATGGGGAAACTGAGACTGATATTTAAACAGATAGCCAAGCAATTTACAACCAGATAAAAAATATCAAGGTTTTATTTTCCCTAACCAAGGAAATAAATGAGGAAATGCTACACATCCCAGACCTTACAGGGGCAAACCTGCCTCGCGTCCCTGTTCCTTTTTGGTAACATTCTTTAAAGGTGAAACTGACCAGAAAATGAGCCCGGTTCCTCTATATGCTCATTTTGATGAATTGGCCTATTAAAAGGCACACCTGGGAAGCTGATGGATATTCTATTGAGATCCTCCCCTTAGATCTCCCTTAAAATTCCCACCTTCAGAAAATATCAGACAAAGGACTCAGAGTACTCTCTCTGAAGCACACCCATGTCCTCACCTTCTTCTTTCCTCAGGTGTGTATCTTTGCTTTCTTTCTCTTAAGCTCTAAAGGTTCCTAGGAGGCTTGTAAGCAGGGGAACATCAGGGAGTGGCAGCTTGCTCCAGGCTAATCCCCCAACCTGTCTCCAATGGCCCTCCTTTTGCCTCTGCAACTTGTTTTCTGAGTCCAGCTGCCTTTCTTTCTAAAGGGCAAAGGCGGCTCTGATCTTGCCACTTTTATCTTAAGATAAAAACACTTCCTTGTTTCACTGTCCTCAGCATTAATAAACATGCACTCAAAACCACCTAGACTTGCCCAGTCGTTGTGGCTCAGTGGTTGAGCATCAACCCATGAATCAAGAGGTCACTAGTTTGATTTCCAGTTCAGGGCACATGCCCGGGTTGTGGGCTCAATCCTTACTAGGAGTGTGCAGGAGTCAGCCAAATCAATGTTTGTCTCTCATTGATGTTTCTATATCTATCCTCTCCTTTCTTCTCTCTATAAAATCAATACAAACATTTTTTTAATCACTTGGACTCATATCTTGAAATATTTCCTGCATGAAGTCAGAAACCCACATATTCCAGACTGTGCTAGGGCAGGGCAGCCTCAGTCCTGGTCCTTTTCTGCTGATAATACACCATTGTACAGGATAATAAATATATAACACCTATGATACTCCTAAGTCCTCAAATTAAGGAAAATAAAATTCAAAGATCTTTAGAGGAAGAATAAGGGAAAAGTTGTAAAGGGAAACATTCAGGATTTTCCAGATCAGACCTTACATAATAATGGGTGTTTTCCTATGAGGAGATTACATTCACTCCACAAAACTAGTAAGAACATGTATATGACAAGAAATTCAACAAAGATTAAAGTGGTGAAATTACATAACTAAAAGTAGATGAAGACGATGACAACTACCTAGGAAAAAAATAGTACATCTATAATAATAAAAGCGTAATACGCTAGTTAAGACCGGCCAGCCAAATGACCTTCCAGATGTCATTGCAGACAAACTGCAGCAGTGGGAGCAAAGGCAGAGGCAGTTAAGGGCAAAAGAGCAGTTAGGGACGATCAGGCAGGCAGGCAGAGACAGTTAGAGGTGACCAGGCAGGCAGGTGAGTGGTTAGGGATGTTCAGGCAGGCAGGCAGAGTAGTTAGGAGTGATCAATCAGGCAGGCAGAGACAGGGGTGATCAGGCAGGCAGGCTAGTGGTTAAGGGTGATCAGCCAGGCAGGTAAGTGGTTAGGGGAAATTAGACAGGCAGGCAGAGAGATTAGGGACAATCAAGCAGGCAGGAAGTGGTTAGAGGTGATGAGGCAGGCAGAGTGGTTAAGGGCAATCAGGCAGTCAGGCAGAGAAAGTTAGGGGTGATCAGGCAGGCAGGCAGGCAGAGGTGGTTAGAGGTGTTCAGATAGGCAGGCAGGCAGAGTGATTAGGAATGATCAGGTAGGCAGGCAGAGTGGTTAGGGGTAATCAGGCAGGCAGAGTGGTTGGGGGAAAGCAGGCAGGCAGGCAGAGGCAGTTAGGGGTGATCAGGCAGGCAGGCTAGTGGTTAGGGGTGATCAGCCAGCCAGATGAGTGATTAGAGGAAATTAGACAGGGAGGCAGAGGGGTTAGGGATGATCAAGCAGATAGGCAAGTTGTTAGGTGTGATCAGGCAGGCAGGAAGAGTGGGTAGGGATGGTCAAGCAGATGACAGGCAAGCATTTAGGAGCAAATGGTCCCAGATTGCGAGAGGGTGCAGGCTGGGCTGAGGGACCCCCCTCATGTGTGCGGATTTAGTGCACTGAGCCTCTAGTAGGATATAATGGACAATAATGAATAGGAAGGAAAAGCAACAGGAAACAAATGGCTGCTTCTGGATTCTGTACATTGCAATCAAACTGTCTTTAACATGCAAAGATGGTAAGTCATTGTGATATTGTGAATAGAACTCCTAAATGCCCTGTAATTGCTTTAATGATAAGAGAAACCCATCTTTGGTTATTCACAGTGAGACCATATCTGAGTTTATCCTAATAAGGTAACTATTGATGGATAGAGAATGGTTGCCAGAGAAACCAAGCATTGATTAAGTGGAACTTTTATTTTTCTTAATTCTTTTATTATTTTTAAGTATGTTTTATTGATTTTAGATAAAGAGAAATGGAGAATGATAGAGAGATAGAGACATAGACTAGAGAGAAACATTTATCAGCTGCTTCCTGCATGCTTCTACTTGGAATGGAGCCCTGAACAGGAATGAAACTGATGACCTCTTGGTTCATAGGCTGACACTCAACCATTGAGCCATATTGGCTGGGCAGAGAGGTGTAACTTTTAGCCCCATCACCCAATATCAAGGATGGAGAGAGGAATTAGAAATTAAGTTCAATCACCAATAGCCAATGATTTAATCAACCATGCCTACATAATAAGACCTACATTAAAATATATATATATATATATATATATATATATATATATATATATATATATATATATATATATATATATATATATGTGTGTGTGTATGTGTGTGTGTGTATATATATATATATATATATATATATATATATATATAAAACGAAAGGGTTCAGAGAGCTTCCAAGTTGGTAAACAGATGGATGTACTGGGAGCTTGGCACAGCCTAAATGGGCATGAAAGCTCTGCACGGCTTCCCACCTATCTTGCCCTTGCCCTATCCCTTCCATTTGGCTGCTCCTGAACTGTGTCCTTTACAATAAACTGATAATAGTAAGTAAAGCATTTTCCTGAATCTGTGAGCTATTCAATTAAGTCAAGCATCTCAGGATGGGGTAAGGGAATCCCCAATTTATAACTGGTTGGTCAGAAATACAGGTGACAAACTATGACTTGAGATTGGTTTAAAGTGAGGGACAGCCTTGTGAGATTAGTCCTTAAGCTGGAGATTCTGCATTATCTCTGGGTAGTGTCAGAATTAAATTGTAGGACATCCAGTTGGTGTTCAAAGTGTTAATTAATGGACTGGTCTGGGGAAAACCTCCACATATTTGGTATCAGCAGAGTTGTGAGTATAAAAAAAAAGGTACGTTTTGTTTTGTTTCAGTAATGTACATAAATACTCACTATCCCCAAACCTCTCCTCCTTCAGAAAGTACAGACACATATTTCTCTGAATTTGCTATGAGTTCTACTCTACTCTCTTAGAAAAAGATAAATAAGAGCCTAATACACTTATTTATAAGATGTACCTTCATCCAAAATGTTAAGAAAAATAAGAAAATTATTTTTAATTATCTATATTTTGATTAACCTGACAAGATCCAATCTACCATAGGTTGTTGTTGCTATTGTTTTAGTATGTTTTATTTTTCTCCTAATAGACTTTATCTACTTTAGAAAATATTTTGGGAATGGTTAGAATGAATTTACCATAACCAGAATGAAACCTGGGATTTTAAATTTAGGTTCAACTAAAATACAAAAATAGATTGAACTTATATTAATTTCTAAAGGGAATCTAGGCAGAGTGGCTTTCTCTAGCTTTCATTTAAAAGGAATAACACAATGAGTTGTCATTCCTCAAAATTACTTACTCAGCTAGCCATTTAATTGATTTGTCAATACTCATTGAGCCATCTCAATTTTAATATGCTTTAAAATGTGACATTTCATATTCAGAGTAAAATGCCAATAATAGTAAAATATTTTGAAAAGTGATATCTGAAATATGTAAATATGTTCTCACAGGAGCAGTAAATAAGATACCAATTTTGAACCAATTCTGGAAATGCAGATCATTTGGAATTGATCACTTTCTTATATAAAGTGGTAAATAATATACTATTATGGTTTGACTTCAGAAATGTCTGCTGTCATTTGGAATATTGTTCAATCTTACTTTATATCATCTACTCAAAAATTCCCAAAATGATTAATCTAAACTTCAAAGTTGATCTATTTTTTAACAAAATTCACATTGAGTTTATTTGTATTAATAACTGTGTTATCTGCTAAGTAAATACCAATTAATTTAAACTGTTTTCATGTTACTGTCAAGATGAAAGTGTATATAAATGTAAGTAAATTTTTCTGAAGAAAATATTATCCTCAAAAACATCTAAAATAGGGAAAGGGGGCATGACATCATACATGCAAACTTTATTTTAGAATCCACATTGGCTGTTGTTCTGAACTGCTGTAACCTCATGTTTACAGCAAATCATGAATATTGAAAATTATGATTTTTAAACCTAACCATCAATTTTAAACTTTTCTTTCTTTATTAAGGTATTACATGTGTCCCTATTCCCACAATGCCCTCCTATCCCCACTCCCCATTTGTGCCCTCACCCTGGGTAGTGTCTGTGTCCATTAGTTAGCCTCATATGCATACATACAAGTTTTCCTTCCCCCACCCTCCCCTGCCTTCAGTCTGAGATTTGATGGTCTGATTGACACTTCTCTGCCTCTGGATCTGTTTTTGTTCATCAGTTTATTTTTTCATTATATTCCACAAATGAGTGAGACCATGTGATACTTATCTTTCTCTGACTGACTGACCTATTGCACTTAGCATAATGCTCTCCAGCTGCCTGGGTTTAAACCTTTCTGAACCTCCTTCCCTTTACTAAACGTCTGGGTCTTCTGCCCTCTGAGAAACTCAATTGCATTGAAGTTTAGGACTTAGGTGTGTATGGCTATTAATATATTCTCCCTCTTTACACTACATTGTTTTCAGCTTTAAAATATGGTCTATATGCATACATAGTTAGCTTGAAGAATTAGAAGTATTAGCTTAATACTGAAGGTACAGATTCTGGAGCTAGACTACCTGAATGCATAGGCGTATAGTGTGTGGCCTTGAGAAAGTAACATTTTGCGACTTTGCCTACATTTTCTCATCTACAGATTAGGAATAATAATATCTATTCCATCAGGTTCTCTTATGTACTTAGTGCCTGGCATTTGGTAAGGGTCAGATGAATGTTTGTTAAACAAATGTGCAAATACATAAGTAAATGGATACATCTTAGGAATATTAAGCTCCAGACTGCTGTGAAATATAGGCCCAGAAAAGAGGGACTAGAATGACTTTTAACATCCTTCAAGTTCCACCTTCATGCCTGGTATCCAATTTCCTATTTTCAACAATAAAAGTCAGAATTTCATCTGTGTGAATACGGCATCAAGCTTACACCTTTGGTGGCAACAACGGAATGACTGATAGCTTTTTCCATTTACAACTGATAGGAAAGATTATTCAACAGGAACACATAAGACGAGAGAGAAAACCTACTCAGAAGCTAAACAAAAATCTGTCCCTTGCAATCATCAGGCAGTATACTTAAAACGCTTTAACCCAACTCTCCAAAAGCCTTGTTTTGTTGCTTAAACTCCAAAGAGGGGGGAAAAAATGGTCATTTCCATAAGTCTTTGCTCTTAACTTGGAAAGTGAGATGGTCTTTCAATTTATCTCTTTTTATCTAGTCACGCATAAAACTTAAGGGATGCCTTCCATCAAAGATGCTTCCTCATCAAACATCTTTCCCACTGTGTTCTGTATGCACGTGTTATGCCATAAAAGTGAAGTACACGTTCATTCTTTCTACACCCTCAGATGCATTTACAGACTTCCACTGAAAATCACCAACAAAAGTAACAGAAGCTTCTGTGCCCTTCCCCCTCATCAACCCCCTTGGATTTTAGCTGTGCTTGCTGTTTGTTGTTCTTCTATGACTGTGATAACCGATAAAGGGTGGTTCACGCGCCTATGCAATAAATCTGTGCCTCTTAATCATAACGTCTCCTGGTTACCTCTTTTTCCAGCAGGGGATAGAGATGTGTACATACAAAACTTAGAGGAATGTTTGACATTCCCAAACACATTTAGAAAACAGATTCTATTTGACTTTTCTAAATTTCAGACTATGGGGCGGGGGGGGTGGGAGGGGGAGGCGGGTGGTGCGTAAATTCAAGAAACATATTTACAGGTAATGCAGGCAACAATTCCGAGACAACCTGTAGAAATTTCAGAATTGAGAATTACTTCAGATTTTCAAAGAGAACCCCTGAAGCAAATTGCAAATGAATATTCAGCTTATTACATTCAATGCAGATGCCTTCTGTATCAGTCTGTCTGTGGATCTCACTTATCTCCTGCAATCAGCAGTTTCATTATGAAAGTTACTACTTTATATTTTTTGCCTTCATTGCCTCCAGACTTGACCTTATTGGTAATGTCTGAGAGAATTGGTAGGCCTGAAAACCTATTCATCTTTCATCAAAACACTGTATTTAAAAATGAAAGCAATTCTGCAGGGTAACTACTTTCAATCCTTATGATGCCACAGTTCCTTCTCTTCGCTTTATGAGACAGATTTCCATTTGTTGTCTGAAATCTTTACGAATGTCTTTAATATACAGCTTTTTGCTGATAAAAACTAAACGACATAGTCACCAAGGTATTTGCTTAATGTCCATTCAGAACACTGTAGGCAAAACAAAAAAGCTAAACATTTTAAGTTATTTTCTATACTCATGCTAATCAATATCAAATATAAGGAACTTTAAAGCTACCAATCAAAACTGAAATGATCCCTCCAAAAAAAAAACAACACATTAAAATATTTTTGTTAGATTGATTAGCAGACTAGTGGTCATTGGAACTAGATGTCTCTCAGCTATATATGTTAGACAATATTTCACATTTTACATGTATACAAATAAAAGCCTCTTCTGCCTTTAATGCACTCACTTGTCCATTTCACATTTCATGGGACAGCCCTACTAATTCTTCCTCCTGACTGCATATATATTCATTTTAATAGGAGAAATTGGAAGCTCCATTGGGAATACTAAAATAATAGCAATTTTCCTTACAACAGAAGCAGATGTTTAAAGAAATAATTTTAGAGATATACCGTGTCTGATTTCTCATATCACTATCACCTTCTCCCTTTTAAAAGTCTAACTAGTAAATTTGACTGTTTAAAGGGAGAGTCAGACAAGAAACTGATAGAATGCTTATAAAACTGTTTGGACTTTTCTTTGGCCATTAAGCAACAGCTATTACCTATTACCGAGGCACATGTTTCACTTCCTATTATATTTGTTTGCAAAGAAAAGCACCTGCAGGGCTCCAGAGCATAATAAAGTGGCGGTAGGACTCTGAGGCTCACTCAGAGCCCTCATAAGCTACAGAGTGAGTTCAAGTCTCTTGGCCTTTGAAGATCAGTCTAAGCAGCCATCCTTGCCAGTTCTGAGGCAAAACAGCAAGAATAACTTCGAGAACCAGAAAGAAAATCAACTAGCAGCTGTCAAGAAAGCAAACAGGGAAAAGGGCCACCAGTACTGCACATCAAGTACTTAATGCTGACATGAGTTCTAGGCATGGAATAAGTTAGGTCTGATGAAACACAGGCAGGGAATCTGAAACAGAAGATCTGAGGGTTCTTGGAATATCTGCAATAAATAGAATCCGTGCATTTATTCGACATATTCAGTACCTAATATTGTACAGAGCCCTGAGATGACAAGATAAAAGCGATGTGGTCTTACACCTCAAAGAACTAACAGTGAACTGAGAAAGCCTAGCAAAGGGACACTTAAAATATAGGCCAATAAAAGCTATGATGAAAGAAAGCACAAAATGCTTTAGGAACCAAACCAATTCAAACTGGGATGACAGAAAACTCTTCCCAAGGGCTCAAGATGTCGTGAAGAAGAAAATATATTATTTTTAGAATACATGGTTATTTGTTTGCCACACAAGTATGTAGAATTTAGTCAGACTGATACCACTGTGAGTAGCTAGCCAGTTATCCTTACTAATAAAAGCATAAGCAGGCATCACACCATGATGCCCTCACACTGTCACAAGATGGCTGTGTGTACAGCAGGCACGGCTGGGCTTGACACTGCATGTGCAACACAAAACATGCCTGAGAGTCCTGCCTCCCCCAACTCTGCAAGGCAAAGTCTGCCTGGGGGTATTGGCTCTTCATGGCGAGGCCTGCCTATGGGTCCTGAGGATCCTACCCGCCCCCCATCTGTGTGCAGCACAGAGGTGGGAACCCGCAGCTCTGGCCTACCTCTTTGGGGCAATCCAACTAGAACCCCTGGATGAGTGGGCAGGGCCTACCTCTTTGGAGCGATTGATCACAGAGCTCCCACACTGTGACAGGACACAGGCCAGGCTGGGAGGACCACCCCCTTAGTGCACAAATTTTGTGCACTGGGCCTCTAGTTAATAATAGAAAGGAGCAAATGGGAGGCCAGACATCATAAGCATGGTCATTTGGGCAGTTTCACCAGGAAGCTGCAATTTTAGACTCCCCAGGGAGCCACTGGTCCATTCCCTGAAGATTCCTGGGGGAAGAGACTGACCAAAGAGGGAGAGGGGCACATGTAAAGTCAGGGTGACCTGGGGAAACATGCCTGTCAATCAAATCTGGAAATAGACATCACTACCAGTCCAAAAATAATTTGGGGATACACAGTCCCCTAGATCAGGAGTGAGGAACCTTTCTTCTGACAAGGGCTATTTGGATGTTTATAACATCATTTGCAGGCCAAACAAAATGTTCAACTTAAAAATTAGCCTGCTATATTTGGTCAGATTTTTTTTTTAAATATATTTTATTGATTTTTTACCGAGAGGAAGGGAGATGGATAGAGAGTCAGAAACATCGATGAGAGAGAGACATCGATCAGCCGCCTCCTGCACACCCCTTACTAGGGATGTGCCCACAACCAAGGTACATGCCCTTGACTGGAATCGAACCTGGGACCCTTCAGTCCGCAGGCCAACGCTCTATCCATTGAGCCAAACCAGTTTCAGCTGGTCAGAATACCTTGGCAGGGCCAGACCAAATGATTTTGGGGGGCTTATACAGACTGTGAGCCCAAAGTTCCTCACTCCTACCCCAGACAAAGGAGCTCGCTCTCTTGGCTCTTATTTCTCTTAGCTCTTGGTTGTCTTGTTTTGTTCCTGCCCCTGTTCCCTCCACAGCCATGGCCCTGTGAACCCCACTTTCTATGGAGTGACGAACTGCAGCGGGGACAAAGTAAGCTAGCCTGACGCTGGACTAGACTCAGCTGCAACATGGAAAGGAAACTCTGAACACTACTTTCATCCTAGCCTTGCTGAAAACGAAATGGGACTTTTTTCTTGGAGGGACTGAGGGAAATGAGATGTTGGAAACTCGGGAGTGTAATGCCACAGAAATAGAGCTTTTGAAACTACCTCAACCTCCCATGGGGGCCTACAGAAATTCTTATTCCAGCAGCACCCCGACTATCCTACTCCCACTAGCAAGTGGTGGGGGCAAGGAGCTTTCCCTATCTATAACAAGACCACATGGGGCTGAAAGACAAGGCAGTCTAGGTAAAGGAACCTGAGACATAAAGGTGAAAATACCCACAATTCATCTGGGAGCCTCTACAGATTTTGGTGTGTCTGGACACAGGATGGATAATCAAAAAAAGAAGCTTGAGAGATTACGAGGCCTAGGTTATGAAAAGTTTGATACACTAAGCCTGGTAGTTTGTGTTTCATTCTACACACTATGGGGAAACATTGAGAGAGTTTAGGCAGTGGTGTGATATGATTAGATTTGTGTTTAAGAGCAACTCTCCTGGCAGCCTCAGGAAGAACAGATGGAGGAAGGAGGGGATGATGTACAGAGTGATAAGTTAACAGGCTACTGCATGGAGAAGACTTGACAGTTCAGACCAAGGCATTGACAGCAATAGTAGAATGAGGGGACAGATTCATGACATTTAGAAGATTGCATCAATAGAGTTCAGTGATGGATGATATAGGGGAAAGAATGAGCCTTGTATGGCTATTGGATTTCTTATTAGGATGTGTCATTCACCCGCTTAGAATATCCAGGAGGAGGAGGATGTGGAAAGGAGGAGAACAAATGATTGATTTAGAATTCCCTGTGGGGTATTCAAAAAATCTGCTATTGACCATTTAGATAGAGAGATTAGAGCCCAGAGAAGCAGTGTGGGTTATACATTCCTAAGCACTGGATTTGTGTAAAGACAGAAAAAAGAATAGGAATAGCAGAAAAGCAGAGGGCCCTCAATGAAGCCAAGAAAAACAAGAGCATTTTCAGGCAGACACTTGCGTGGAACTTGCCTGAATATAGTTTTATTATGAAACTAGCTCCAGACTGAAAATCACTGGAGGGGTTAAACATAGAGTTACCATATGATCCAACAATTCCTAAAATATTCTAAAAAAAAAAAAAAAGAAAGA
>PVJN01061909.1:0-11164 GCA_004026805.1 Lasiurus borealis
AGGTTCATAAATAAATGAGTCCTAATATTTTTCTCCGTTAGCATTTATGATAGGGACATTTGGGCTACAAAAGATTACACTTGTCTTTAATAAAAATAGGCACTTATACATGAAGCCCATTAGGCCCTTGTTACTCTGGGGGAGGAGGAAAGGGGAGGAGCGGGGTTTAAATAAAACAATCATAATAACCTGGTGTGCTGGCAGCATTGTAAATAGTGAATATTTAAGGGAGTTTCATGACTACCCTTTGCTACTCCTATTCAGCTTTCTTTTCTAGCTCCAGCCCTCCAAGTTGTGAAGACAAAGTCAGGAAGAATAAAGAGCCATTCTCTTCTAACTAGAAGTGTGCTAAATATTGCAAAAGACACAAAATTATAAACCATCCTTAAGAAGATTCTAGTCTAGTACAAGAGCTGAAAATAGAATTCTAGGAAATGCTTGATCCATGGAGATCCACTAGTATAAGGCTCTCAATGCTGTAGGATTCAGAATCGGCAAAGTGTATGTTGGGCTAGGATCATTTAAATAGCTGCAGTTTGTGAGGACCTCAAGGGCTGTTTGGGGATTTAGATAAATATGATGGGGCGGTGGGGGGGGGGTGGCATTCCAAGTGGGGATATGGACATAAAAAAGGCAGAAGCAGAAGCAGGTAAGAGAGAGGCATGGGGTTGGAGTGGGTGGGGAGGGAGAGGGGGAAAAGGAAGAAGGAAGTCTAGAGTATGCTCAGCAGAAGTGACTCAGTGGTTGAGCAACAATCTATGAACCAGGAGGTCACCATTTGATTCCAGGTCAGGGTACATGCCCGGGGTTGTAGGCTTAATTCCCAGTAGGGAATGTGCTCAGGAGGCAGCTGACCAATGATTCTCAAACGAAGAGACATCTCAGACAATAAATACTACTACCATCAAGTCCATAAGATTGGACAGTGGTGGCTGTACCATAGAGAAAGGTTTAAGACCCCAGAGACATCTCAAATGAAGTCTCAACAAGACTTAATGGCCCTTGGGATGAGATGGAGAAGGGGAAAAACGGATATAAATGAGAATGAAAAAGCTGGGAGAGGTGGACAGATTGGTACAGAAAGTCAAATACAAAAAAGAGGAAACTAAGAGAGAACCAAATCTGGTTTGGGTATGTTAAATTCGAGATAATGACAGCACAGTGAAACTGGGCAAACATAAGCTGGTGGTGTAGGACAGAGTACAGGCAATTGTGGAAGTCATTAAGTGCCTTTGGGCTCACAAAAAGAATGTTCAGAGGAAGACGTGGAGAGCCAGGGACAAAGCCCTGATCTGCTAACCATAGTCGTTAGAATTTATGTCTGAACCATCTCCTGGCCACAGGTCAGGCTCTTCTAGAAGCAGATCCCACAGAGCATCATGGTGCTGCCAAAACAAAGGAAGGACTTGAAGCCACATCCAGGCAGGAAAGCCAGGATCCAAAAGAGCCACAAAGTGGTCCTGCAGGTCGCCATCAGCAAACAGCATGAGAGGAAGATATGGACTCGGATGTGGAAAGGGGCCTGGGACAAGTCAGTAACCAGTGAAGAAGGTCATCATCCCGGGCCATAGCCTAGGATTCCTTAGGAGGAAGGATGCTCTTCGCCTGAGCCTCTCTGGACATGATGAGTGAGCAACACTGAGGCTTACAGTGCCAACGGCAGACAGAAGGAACAAAGAAACCAGAGAAGGAGCTCGAATACATGCAGTACCAGGATATTCTGCATCCATTCCCTGTCCAGGGCCATCCTGATTCTTTTCTGCATCATTCTGATTAATTATAAAAATCGATGGTTCCAAATATGTGTGTGTGTGTGTGTGTGTGTGTGTGTGTGTGTGTGTGTGTGTAACTTTAACACTAAACAGAACAACACATCTCTAAACCGATGCCTGGCACTCATCATAGAATGTCAGACACACCAAGGACATAAAAACTCACCTTTTATTAGAGCTGAAGTAATAGCTGACTCGATGATAGTTTAGAAAAGTCATTGATTAGAGTGGAAAAACCCTGAGTTTCCCTCTGACTAATTGGAAAAAGTAGCCTTTCTTCAAAATGTTAACAAATGAACTGTGTTCTCTCAGGACGTCCCCTGAATGGGGAGAGAAAAGTAAACTATATCCATCTACCTACCTATTACCCTGGCACCCCTCAAAATTCTAGCAGGTTTCTAAAAAGATATATATGTTTTTTAAGGCACCCCTCCTTCTTGAGGACATCTATTTTGCACTTGCATCCCCTACATTTGCACATGAAAAAATCCATCACTGTGTATACAAATGCCAAATTGCAATGCAAATAGGCATTTGTGTGCCCAATTACCCATTTTGTGTGTTTGCAAAACGGATGTGCCTGCAAATTCTGCAGGTGTGAGTTGGTAGCCCGCTGGAAAGTTGGCTCCCACAGAGTCAGCACCAAATAAGGTGCTGTCTCCTGACAGTGTGGATGAGGGGACAGCCCTTCAATGTGGTACCAGGTGTGGACAGCAAGTGAAAAGTCCATGCAGAGAGGAAGACAAAACAAATGAATCTAAAAAGAAAAAAGAACCTTGGACTTACAATCCATAACTGGGCAGGTCTTTGAAGAACTCCATTTCCCCTTTGTGTGACCTTCAATCCCTTCAGTGCACAGCTTTTTATTGAAAAATCCTATTTTTCCTTTAAATTTTATTTTACTGTGGTAAGAACACTCACTAGGTTTTTAAGGGTACAATACTATACTGCTAACTATAGGTGCAGCGTTGTATAGCAGATCTCTAGAATTTATCTTGCTTAACTAAGACTTAATGCTCCTTAATGAGTGACACTCTATTTCTCCCTGTCCCCTCCTCCCCCCTAGCCGCCATAATTCTACTCTTTGATTCTATAAGTTTGACAATTTTAGATATCTCATATAAGTGGAATCATGCAGTATTTGTTCTTCTGTGACTGGCTTATTCCATTTAGTATTATGTCCTTAAGATGCACCCATGTTGTTGAATATTACTGGATTTCCGTCTTCTTTTGAAGCTGAATAATATCTCACTGTATGTATGTACCACATTTTCTCTATCCGTTCATTCCTCAGTGAACATTTACATTGCTTCCATATCTTGGCTATTGTGATTAATGCTTCAATAAACATGGAAGTGCTAATACCTGTCTGAGACTCAGTCCTTTTGTATTGAAACCCAAAAGTGGAATTGCTGGTAAGGTAATTCTATTTTTTAATTTTTTGAGGAACCTCCTTACTGTTTTCTATACTAACTATAGCAATTTTTCAATTCCCACCACCAGTGTACTGGGAAACCCTGTTTTTCAAAGCATATTTTATATCTTTTTGAAGGGTGACTTTAAAATAGACATCCCAACCAACAATTGAAATATCCTGATAAATCCCAAAGTTTCACCTGGATGTTCTGCAAGCCCATTTGCCACCTCCATACCCTGCACCAAAACCTTCCCCCTTTCTCTGTCAGAATTCTCAGGCAGCTGACAAGAGCCCAAAATACTCTCTTTTCACTTACTCATGAATTACCCTATAACCAACTGCCACCCAGGTGAGCCACTACTATTTCCTCCCAATGTCCATTATGATCATAGCAAAATGTCTGCCCCAAATGATGATGGGCAAGTTAAAAGAAGGGCATAAATAGCAACTATGGGTGATCCTACAATTGCTTGTATTTGTTTGTTGCTTCCGAGATAAGTTAAGCTCAAAAATGGAATATCCAGGAGTTCAATGTTTTCTTGGCAAAACTATAGCCTGGCCCACAAATTCTTCACTGTACTTTTTTTTAAAACAACATGACTGGTCAAAAGTAAAATTAGATAAGATTTTATTTTCTTTGTGTGCCTGACCATATGAACATCATTTTAAAACCATTGTTGTCATCATATAAATTTCATTTTTAATACACCTTTTTGTATCTAATGGACCTCGAGCTTAAAAAAAAAACAACAGAGCAAGGTATAGGCAACCTGCTTAATCATAAAAATACCACTTCCTCGAGGATGTCAGTAATTCTCAAAATTGCCTTAGATATTTGCTAGATATCAGAAATGGGTAATGTAGTATTTTAAGTGGCAGAAATGCATTAGTACTATGTAAGTACATGGTCCTTAATGTACTAATCTCGGCAATATGTGTAATAAGGACTTTCAGTAACACTTATTTTAAGTGTCCTCTGAGAAATGCTAATTTACAATGAAACACCTATGGAAGTACATGTGACATCTACATGAATACCAAATGAATTCATTTTGATCAATGCTATTACAATGAATTTAAAATGAATTCACAATGGTAGGACATTTAAAGCCTTACCAAATTTTCTGTTAATATTACATGTGCTATGGATATTAGCATATATTAAAAATCAGATTGAATAAGTATATACACACATATATACATATACATATTTATATACACATATATACAAAAAATATTTGTCCCTGATAATTACTTCATTAATAAGTACTCTTTTCAAAGAAACATTCTATTCATACACACACACACACACACACACACACACACACAATCTTATATATTCAAAATGCTGTCATTTGACAAAATTAAATACTGGACATAAACAAATACATCTGCATTATGAGAGCAAGTAAATAAACAGTCTTTGTGGACTTTAAATTTGACAAAACATGTTCCAAATTTAGATCGCAAATTTTTCTGACTCTTTCATGATGACAATGGTTGATAAATTAATTCATATTACCTATTAAAACTCACAGTTGACTTTTGTGGCTACTGGAAAATAATCAAATGAAATGTGGACAGATGAATGGATGGATGAATGAGTAGACAGTACACAGTATGATATTTACATATGGTCTCTCACAGACTGAAGTTTTCATTTAGAGTTTCCAAGAAACCACAATCGGTAGAGACACTATGAATTGTCCACTATTTCTTTTTGATGATAAACTAAGATTTATAGACTGTGGGCACTCAACCTTGACTTAGCCTGACTCACACAACCAGATATCAATCCACAAGAATGGACCTTGGATGACTGAAGCACTGGTGCTATTTAGAGCTTTTTCAAGAAGCTAATATAAGCAGGCCAACATTGGCCTCCTAGACAAAACCAAACTGTGAATCAGTCCCATTGCAAGTCACAGGAGATTTCAAATAAATGTATCAAATTCCTGACCACACTGGGCGTGGTCTGCACACCTAAACTAGACTTCAAATAATAATTAATGCCTGTCCATGTGTTTCAGTTCTTATCTCCTCGATACCATTTACATGCCTTTCCTCCTCTTCCTCTTCACCACCACTCCCTGGGTCAGATTTCATCAACTCTTGACCGGGTACTCGCAGTAGCCTCATAACTGATCTGTCTCCCTGACTCCCTGACTCCAATTAATCCTACACGATGCCAACCAGATTATCTTTCTAACAAGCAATTTGGATCAGGTGACTCATCTATTCAAAATTTCTCAATGGCTCCCTCTTACCTACAGGATTAAACAGAACACCTTATGGGGCATCTGTGGCTCAGCCAACAGTCCAGCTGCATCTCCCCCCACTACCTCCTACTTGTTCTTCATGTTCCAGGAGTACTTAGCTACTACTGTGTCTTTCTGCATGCTTCCTTCTGCCTGGCATGTCCTCCCCTCACCTGTTTGCCTGAAAAACACCTGCGCGTTCTTTGAATTTTAGCTCAGAACTTTCTTCCATGAGGCCATTCCTGTCCCCCTTGCTGCCATCTGAATCCCATAGACTCTATAATGGCACTTTCACACAGAATTATAATCTTCTGTTAACATGTCCATAGGGTAACTAGACTATAAAATCTTGATCCAAGAACAATATTTTATTTATCTTTGTCTTCTGAGCCATTGCCCAGTCTCTTAACGGGTAATACCTAGTCAATGGATGTTGAGTAAATAGACTTGTTTTCTAAAGATTCTACTCTCCTTTCTGGTGTCCTTTCTTTAAACAGACATTCAGAAAACTGCTCACAAGTGGCTCAGAAGCATCATTCTGATTTTAATTGACTCGGTGAGCACATTCCAAATGTGTGTGGGCAAATGTGTGAACTTGAACATCCAAATCATTCTCTAATATCCTAAACCTCCTAGGAAATCAAATTACTGTAACATTAAACTAGAAATAAAAATAGCTAAGTCTTATTCATCACCTGCTATGTATTGGGCATGCTAGTGACTGCTTTACATGTATTACTTCATAAAAATCTTACAATTGCCACATCACATCATTATTACTAGCCCCACTTTACAAGTGAAGAAATCAGGTTTTGTGAGAAATTAGGTGCCTTGATCAAGGCCACAGACTAAGAAATGAAGAACAGGGATTAAAGCACAAACTGGTTTGGCTCAACTCGTAGCTTATAACCTGATCCATTACCCTTCCCAGGTGTATCAGAAGCTTCTACAGTTCTGGGGATAGAGAACCTAAAAACTCCAGGGCAGAGAATCCAGAATTTAACTATAAAAGTCGAAATAAGCTCAGTCACTCAACCCTCAGTCTCTACTGTCATTCCTCCACCATCAATAAGAAAAGGCTTTTGCCACAGAAATGTTGGATTAAAATCCTCTCATACAGGAAGGCAACTGGGAGGTCAAAGTGTAATGGTTTTACCTGTTTATCTTGATAATTGGGAGATCAAGTGTAATGGTTTCACATGTTCCAGGGGATTTTCTTCTTCTTTTTTTGGAAAAGGTTTGCTGCCTAATTTTTAAAAATCTCATTTTCACACAATTTCCAGCATTGTCCTACTATTTCCCTTTTTTAGAGAGCAAACTAGTACCAGTTCCACTTTCTGCTCTGAGAAAAAGAGAATTCATAAATCTGACATAATTAGCTTCTGGTCTTTGCCTGTTGCTCATAATTGGGTTTGTTTCGTGTGTGTGTGTGTGTATGTGTGTGTGTGTGTGTGTGTGTGTGTGTGTGTGTGTGTTTGCTTTTCCTAGAAAGTGTCCTACATGGACTGAAACTAGGTTCTTGAAATGAACTAGTCACTTTGAATTTGAACATTTTATTTTTTAGACAGGAAAACAAAAAGCAGAACATCTGCTTGTTTCTGCAATGAACTTAGCTTCTAGCCAAGTTCAAAGAGGGGCGGGGAGTGGAAAGAGGTCCACTTCCAGAATCTCAGGTCACCTCTCTCTGGCAGCCAATATTGCTGGAAGGTTGAGGCCATGCCTGTCTGTGGGTGGGTGGGTGGATGGGACTCTCCTACTTACCTGGTGCCAACCCACTCCCTTTACAATGATCAGAGCAAGGAAGGCATCCTGTTATAGTTTTCCCAGACAAAAGCAGTAGCTTCTGTAGGCATCCTTAGATGTCTGAAAGAATTTGGCCAATCACAATCTTCTAGCACTCCCCACCATCAGGAGCCCCATTTCCCCCCAATGTAGTAGGGTCTAATATCCAAGAGAAAAATCAGATTCCAGAAAGCAGTGTCTGCAGATGCTTAGCAGCAGTTCAGTATTTACTTTGGTACTGGCAAGAAAAAATAAATAAATAAATAAAAGTACGTACTCCAAAGAAGGAATTGTAACTTTGGATTGGGTTTGTTGTGGGGGTTGAAATAGGATATTTGAGCTATAAAAGAATCAAGTGTTGATTCTTTTTCTCCACTTCTAAACTGCCAAGAAACTCCCAACCCAAATATTACCTTTGCTGAGATATCTTCCTCTAATCCTGCTTCCTAAGTACATGTTTGTCCTCTGGTTCCTACGAAACTTCATGTGATGTCCATTTTCCTACTCTCCACACTATACTAAAATTATTGAATAACTGAAGACAGGGACTGAGCCTTATTGTGCCTGCCTGGCACACAGTCTAAGAGTCAGCATACTTTCCTCTGTAAAGGGCCAGATAATAATTATATTATTTCAGGCTTTGTGGATAATATTACCCCTGCTAGAACTGACACTATGGTGCAAAAGCACCTACAGACAATAATGAAAACGAATGAGCCCGTTGTTATCCAAAACTTTATTTACCGAAGCAGGTGGTTGGCCAGATTTGACCCAGGGGCCATAGTTTAGCAACTCCTGACACAGACAATCCAATAAAAAATGTAAAAATAAGAAGGAAGGGAGGAAACGAGGGAGAGAACAGGAAAGGAAGGGAGAGATTACAGAAAGGTGGAGAGGGAGAATAAACCCAGAAAGAAAGGAAGAGTGAGACAAAATTTGATATTCTTCCCAGATGGTAAAGAGCTATTCCTAGTGAGTTTCCCTTCAGCAAAGCATTTAGTCCATGAGAAACAATTCTAATTAGAATCCTCCTATTATATTTCACATCATATTCTCTACATGTAAATCTTCCAAACAGTTCTCTGTTTTGGCAAATCATTATTTCCCATTTATTAAGACAAAGCGTAGTTGAAGGACTCTGCTGCTGGCTTATAACTGCAGCCTGCCTACAGGTGTCATATTTTATGCACAGAAAAGAGCATTGTCCTGCCACTCTCTGTGCAGCCACTACGAGTGCCTGGAAACAAATGACTTTTGACTGCTGATCAGAACCACACTTTAATCAGTTACTGGCCTATGATCAATAATTAATCATGCTATTCTGTCTAGGTAATAAATAATGGGGAAAATAGCAATGAATATATAGTTGGCCAGATTCTCCCTGGGGCAAAACAGAAAAGGACTAGCATGAAGGTCTGTCTGAATAATCCTGTGGATTCTCAATATACAGCTTTAGCTGAAATTCCAGGAGGGTTAGGGCTGTGGGTAGAGGAAGGAGACTTGTCACCATCAACACATCCCCTCAGGATAACAATTCCTGTGTGGATAAAACGTGTCTGTGCAAAGACAACTGAAAAGGGAGTCTGCAGCAGCAGGGGCACCCGGGGACGGGCCAGGGTTTCACAGGTGCAGGTCTGGCGCTCCTCCCTTGGTCGTCGTAGCAGCTGAGCGGCAGAGGAATACCGCTGCACCTTGCTTTATACTGTAATGGGTATAGGCGAAAAGTTGTGTATCAAGTGCAATCTTACACATTGAATTCTGCAGGAGTTCCCGGTGACTTTTTATTGAAAATCATCATCTATCTGCCTATTTACCCTTCTGCCTATGTTTTCCCCATCTTCTTCACTGTCAGTCAATTACTGAAGCGATTCCTCCTGGGTTCTATACACATCTTAACCCTCTTTAGAACTGCAGTGCTGAGCACCTAAAAACTGTACCTTTCACAAGCAATGTTGTCTTTGAATAAAGCAAGTTGGCCTAAGCATAGGTTCACCAAGTGTCTAATGATATTACTACCCTACTCTTTCATATACACTCATAACTTTCAAAAGCAAGAGAAGCAGGAAAGGCAGTGTGTACCCCATTAAAGCAGACAAGTATATTCAACTGCTAAGGTGCAGTTGAATGCACCCTACTTTCCCTCCTGGGAGCTTCAGGAGGTGAGTAGAGGAAGGAGACTTATAAAGCTCTTGGAAGCAGAGGCAGCATCCACCTCTTGTGAAAGAAAAATGAATCTAGATAAGATGGTGTCAGGTCACTTTTATCCCTAAGAAGGATGAAAGGTTAACAGGAAATCATCATGTCATGCAGATATTCAGATGATTAAGTATCAACCAGGCACCACCTTCAGTTGATTTGGAACCTGGGTGGAGGAAAGTGGGCATACACGTGTGCACAGGAGCTCCCCGCTACACGGAAGCAACGACATGGGAGAATCCTACTTGGCTTATTGGCCACCCTGACTGGCTGCCTTAGCTGAATTGGAGACAACTTGCAGCCACTTCAGAGGAGGGTACACAGCCAACACAAACCAAACACAATCTGCTTCTTTGTGAATTGCAAGCAATTCCCAACTGCCTCAGCTAATGGTAAAGAGCAGTAGAGCAGATAACCCAATACGGTGGATAATCTCAAAATCATTTTCCATTTGGCTTGTGGAATGAATTAAATGATTTGTTTCAGCTTCAGCAGATTTACCTTCCTAATTATGGTTTTTGTTAGGCTAGAAACATTCAACATCGCAGGATGTTGCCAGGGATTTAAAAAATATGGCATATAATGGCCATTTGAGAGATCAGAACAGAGGCCACCTGAGGTCATTGACATCTATTGAGTGCCTACTGTGTGCAAGTTAAAAATATGTCTCCTGCAGTCAGGATTGTAGCACAGTAAACAAGATCAGAGTCATAGTGGTAAAGATACACCTTAGCGATTGATGGTTATATAAATGCATGTAAAGCCTGATATTTCTATTCATGGGATCTCCCTAGATGTTCTATAAATATTTGTTGAATAAATGAATGAATGGATGAATAAGGCATATTTGGAAAGAAGTCCAGTAAATAGTTCCAACAGTAAGCATTCCTGGGCTGCTAAGAAAGGCATGTTCACTAATGTGGTCTGAGAGGGTGTTCCTCTAAATCAGAAGATCTGAGAAGGCAGGTTGCATGCTCTTCAAGGCTTTGCACAGGTGGAGAACACAGTAGATCCTTGCTTGACCCTCTGCCCTTGGATTAATCCTCCTCATCCTTTAGATCTCACCTAATACCTCCTCCTCAAGGAAATCTTTCCCAGCCCAGACTAGGTCAGTCCCCAGGGATAAGCATTCTTAATATTCTGTACTTCATATTGGAAGCACTTTATCTAACAAAGTAAACACTTATCTTTGCAGTATCTGTTGAAAGCCTGTTTCCTTTGATAGAATTTAAGCGCCATGGTGGCAGGGAGAATGTTTGTCCTATATTTGCAGAAGCAATGAGGCTAAATAAACAGTGATGCATGCAATGAGGCTAAATAAACATTTGTGGAGCAATATATTGAACCAAAGGAGAAAGACTTCTAACTGAGCCCTAAGGAATGGGTGGGAAATACTTAAATCAGCGGTTCTCAACCTGTGGGTCGTGACCCCTTTGGTGGTCGCCTAAGACTATTGGAAAATACCTATTTCCCATGGTCTTAGGAACCAATACACCGCTCTTCAGTGTAGCAAAATGCGGCAATGTAGTTTACTGTTGTCATATGAAGACTGTTACCCATGCTACACCACGATTCAAGACAAAATTTCATTTATTTGTAATTAGAAATAAATATTTCACAATATATAATTACATATTGTTTTTGTGATTAATCCCTATGCTTTAATTATGTTCAATTTGTAACAACGAAAATACATCCTGCATATCAGATATTTACATTACAGTTCATAACAGTAGCAA
>PVJN01061910.1:0-11162 GCA_004026805.1 Lasiurus borealis
GCAACAGAGGATTTTTATATATTATGTGCAAGATTTGTTTGCACTGAAGTATTCAAGTACTTTTTCAGGGAGTAGTTAACATCCTTATTTAGAATTGCATTTTCAGATGTGAAATGTTAACTAAGAGAAAGTGTCCCTTTTGAGATATACCACCCATAATGTAGTTATCTGTTAATTAGGATTTTGTTCATTTGTATTATTTAGTATTAGGCAAAAACTTTGTAATAAATACACTATATATATTCTTAGAGATGAGATACAAGCCATACACAGTTGTTACAACAACAGAATAAAAGCATTACATATAAACAATTTATCTAAATTTCAGGTACCCAGTTGAGGGTAGAAAGAGTAGAAACTTTGTAGTCACATACAAACATTTGGAGACTTCCTGCAATTGTGAAATACTACATGGTGCACTCAATTTGTCATGAGGATTAAATAACATAGATAAAAGCACCTTTTGGTACCTTGAACTTAAATAGCACTTAGTGAATCTTAGTTTTGCTTCCTTTCTCCCCTCTCCTCTGCTGACAGAATTCAGTCTGACCACTCACACGTCTGTTCTCATGGAGACTATATTGTCCCTGGGGACCCTGCTAAGACATTCACTTCTGCATTCTTGGTAAGCGCAGAGAGCCTGACAGGATGCGACCTGCCAGCATTCCTGGGAGAGGCATATAGTCCAAAGGGGAGAGAGTCTAGAGTTTTCTCGTGGTTGAAGGAAACTCAAAAATCCAACAGCTTACCACAAGGACAAAAGATTGTCATCTAATGATGCCATCACTCTAAAATTTACTTTCTGTTTATATGTGGTAATTTTCCTGTGTTCAGCTGTACTCAGCCCTGATTTGTCTTATGAATCAGGAGTTGCTGCATAAAGGTAGGCATGAGCTCTACAAAGCAGACTTCTTAAGATTAATAAAAATATGAGTTAAGTAATCAAAAGTCACTTCTATTCTTTTACTAGAAGCCCAGTGCACGAAAATCATGCATGGGTAGGGTCCTTAGGCCTGGCCAGCGATCAGGGCCAATCAGGGCCTTCCAGCTGCCTGCCAGGGCTCCCTTCATTCCCTGCCACCCCCTGATGGTCAGTGCACATCATAGCAAATGAACTCCTGAGAGGACACTTTGCATATTAGTCCTATATATAGAGAGAGAGATTTTAATGAATTTATTGGGAAACATTGGTTAATAAAATTACATAAGTTTGAGGTGTACAATTCTATAATACATCATCTGTATATTGTATGGTGTGTTCACCAGCCCAAGTTAAGACTCCTCCCATCACCATCTATCTCCACTTTACTCTCTTCTAACTCCCCTCACACCCCCTTCCCTCTGGCAATCACCAGGCTTTTTTTTCTTTGCTTAATCCCTTCATCTTTTTCACCCATCTCCCAAACCCCGCCCCTCTGACAGCTGTCAGTCTATTCTGTGTATGTATCAACCTGTTTCTTAGTTTATTTTGTTTATTAGATTCCATATAATAAGTGGAATCAAATGATATTTGTCTTTCTCTGACTGGCTTATGTCACTTAGCATAATACTCTCCAGGTCCATCCATACTGTCTCAAAAAGTAAGATTTTCTTCTTATTTATGGCCACATTATATTCCATTGTGTAAATGTACCATGGCTTTTTTTTAATCCACTCATCTACTGATGTATACCTTGGCTGCTTCCAAATGTTGGCTATTGTAAATAACACTGCAATGAACATAGGGGTGTATATATTCTTTCAAATTAGTGTTTCAGATTTCTTTGGATATATTACTGGAAGTGGAATCACTAGGTCATAAGGTTGCTCCATTTTAATTTTTTTTTTTTAGGTAACTCCAGTCTGCATTCCCACCAACAGTGCACTAGGGTTCCCTATTCTCTACAGCCTCACCAACACTTGTTGTTTGTTGATTTATTGGTGATAGCCATCCTTACAGGTGTGAGGTTATAGTTTTAATTTGCATTTCTCAATGTAGTTTTACTTTGCATTTCTCTGATAATTAGGACGTGGAGCATCTTTTCAGGTAACTATTGGCCATCTTTATGTACTCCTACGAGAAATGTCTTTTCAGGTCCTTTGCCCATTTTTTAATTGGATTTTTTGGTGTTACATTTTATTAAATTCTCTATAAATGTTAGTTATTAACTCCTTATCAGATGTATCATTGGAGAATATGTTTTCTCAGTCAGTGGTTTGTCTTTTCATTTTGTTAATGGTTTCCTTTGCTATGCAAAACTTTTTAGTTTGATGTAGTCCCATTTGTTTATTTTTTCTTTTGTCTCCTTTGCCTGAGATGTTTCAGAAAATTATTGCTGTGAGAAATATCCAGATTTTACTGCCTATGTTTTCTAGGATGTTTATGGCTTCAAATCTAACATTTAAATCTTTAATCCGTTTTGAGTTTATTCTTGTGTGTTGTGTAAGAAGGTAGAACTAGTTTTATTTTTTATACTTTTATCCACACAATTTTTCCAATATCATTTATTGCATATACTATCTTTACCCAGTTGTATGTTCTTGCCTTCTTTGTCAAATATTAATTAACTATAAAGGCATATGTTTATTTCTTGGTTTTCTATTCTGTTCCATTGACCTATATGTCTGTATTTTTTGTTTGCTTGCTTATTTGTTTGTTAATCCTCACCCAAGAATATTTCTTGCCATTGATTTTTAGAGAGAGCAGAAGGGAAGGATGAAGGGGAGAAAGGGAGAAAGAAAAGAAGATAAAGAGAAAGAGAGAAACATCAATGTGAGAGAAACACATTGATTAGTTGCCTCCCACGTGCACCTAGACCAAAGCCAGGAATCAAACCTATAACCCAGGTACATGCCCTTGACTGGAAACATATGAAAATGCGGACACAACAACATAAAATGTATAGAACATAGTGAAAGCAGTCCCAAGAAAGACATTAATAACATTACAGGCCTTCCTCAGAAACAAGAAAAAGCTCAAACTATCTAACTTTATACTTAAAGGAACTAGAAAAAGAACAACAAGCAAAACCCAAAGTGAGGGGATGGAAAAATAAAGATCAGAGCAGAAATAAAGTCAAGAAAAAACAAAAAAACACACAATACGAAAGTCCCAAAGCACCTTAAGATCTGCTTTGCCTGCCTCCACCTGTAGGCTGCCTGTTAGGCTCAATCACTGGAAGAGCCTCTAGGGGTGTTCAAGTGGCATGAGGTGGGATCTCAGTGAGTCACCATGTAGGGGGCAGGTGATGTTCCCCAGCCTGATACAGGTTCAAAGTCAGAGCCAATGCTAGGTCTGAGTCCACTCAGCAAATTCCCCAGGTTATACCAAGTCTAGCTGCCACCCACTCAGTGTTTACACACCTTGATCACCTGAGCTAGGCACTACAGGGATGTCCCTATGTGGACCCTTTTGTTGTAATTGGGTCTTGATTTCTATTGGCTTATCTGTGCCTGGGTGAACTCTCAGGCTGGCTGACTGTGAGGATCACAGAGTCATCAGTGTGAGACCAGCAGATTGAGTTTATTCTTGTGTATTATGTAAGAAGGTAGAACTAGTTTTGTTTTTTACATTTTTAAATGATGGTATAAGACAGACCAAGATTTCGTCATGTCAAGGGAGGGCTCTGCACTGCTGAGGCATGTGAGGAGAAATGGCCCCTGTCCTAGAGTCACATCATTCAATCTGTCCCGGATTCTGTAGTCATAAGGATGAGGATAGTGGATCTCCCAGGAAGGGGAGGTGCCAGTCAGTTTTGGGGGATAGTAGTGATAATGGCCCCCAACCCAAGGACATACAACTTAGTCACTGAAAACCCCTGGGTTTGCCCAGACCTCCTACACCCTGGCTCAGGAAGCTGACTTCTCAGCAGAGCACAAACTCCCCAGGTGGGTCTATAGGAGTGCAGAGGATGGAGCTGTTGCTTTCTCCCATGATGCCGTATGGAGAGTGCTTCACCCAGGAAAGATGATGTTTGCAGTTGGGAGAGGAATTAAGCACAGGTATCTGGGCCACTGTCATTTTGATTCTCTCCCTAGAATCACAAAAACTCCAGTCTCTCCTTATTGAACTCTAGTCTGCTCTGCCCTCCCTTAGCTGGAGCCCAGAATGAGATTTTGTTTGTTGGCCCTTTAAGAGGGCACCTGTGTCTCTAGCAGACTCCTGGCTTTCCCTGCTGATTTCCAAAGCTAGATGTTATGTGAGGGGCACTTCTCTGGCTCTGGTGTTCTGAGGGGGAGGTTGGCTTGTAGTTGAGACCACATGCTTCTCAGGAGAACCTTTGCCATTGATCTATCCTTCAGGAACCTCAGCCACTGCCCATGGGAGTGGAGTCAGCTCTTTTCATGTCTCCGCACTCCCTACCAGCCTTGATGTGGCTTCTTCTGTGAGTCCTTGCTTGTAAGACTTCTGGTCAGCTAGGTCTCAGTTGGTTATTCAGGTTAAAACGTAGTTCTATAATTTAGTTGTAAGTCCAGTTTGGTCCTGGAAGGAGGTGAGTGTACCTTCTGCCATCTTGGATCTCTCAAAGGTAGCCTTTAAAGCTGTTGTACACAGCAAGTATGCTGCTTTCTCTTCACCACATAGCCTAACTATAGGTAAGTTTTCAGGATAAGAGGCAAAAGTTGTTATTTTATCATCAAAAATCATGGAAGATTTACTTTAGGCTTCAGTCGGTTTGACTGCTTTTTCTCTTGGGTGTCCTGCACATAGCGTGTGATCCAGAAATTGAAAGCTTGTGGACCTACTAAAGTGCATTTGGGATTTTCAGAAACAGGTTATTGAGTGACAATATGGTAACCTTCTGGAATGCTGCCGGAAATCTTTATTTACCTTATTTTCTACTTAATGTAATAGTAGCGTACCTGTTTTCTAAAGATTGCAGAACATATTAAATGACAGTTGAAAAAAAAACATTTAAAAGTGTAATCTTTCTCTTTTTTATGTAACTTACTTTGAGAGTTAGGAAACATTAAAAGATGTATTTTCCCACTGTTTGACCCTACTCACAGTTTGAAGAGCTCGCGGTGAAATTGTGAGTTCTCAAATCTGAAGAAAAAACACCCACAAATGTTTGAGCTCTAGTTGTAGAGAGAACCTGAGACTATTTGCAGAACTGAATGGGTCATATAATCTGGAGGAGCCCACAGAAAGTGTCCCTGTGACATAGAGACAAGGTGTCCCTTCACCAGGTGCCAGTGGACAAAGCACCTGGCCACCCAGGACAGTACCAAACCCCCGTTTGGTTGCCACCACCCGGTGACAATGGCAGAGAGTGTGAGTGTTATTTCACAGCCTGCTTTTCTACAGCAGTCCTTGCCAACTCTCGTCTGGGAATGTGAAGGCTATTTTGGTGAATCTCCCCAAAATTATAATCAAATCTTTAACCGTTTGAAAAGCACCTTCCATTTAAATACATCTTGAAGTTTCCAGTGCTGACCAAAATTCAGAGCACATGCATTTAGGCAATTTTTTTTTACTTCCCATTGAAAGCTATTAATTGCCAGAAGAAAAGGGGAGGGGGGAGAGAGGAAGGGAAGGAGAGAGGGACGGAGAGAGGGAGGATAGGAAATGCAAATGTTAATTCCAACAAATTTAAGGGTTGAGTAGCCCAAGAGAAAACCTGCAAGTGTGCCCTTGGTAGGCCCCATCTTTCTGACGTACCTGCTTAGAAGAGCAAAACCTGAAGGATGCAGAGGAGTCTATGGCAAACTGACCTTTATCATCTGGGAAACTTTTTTTCAGATTCTATGTTAGATTTCTGATACCATTTTCCTAGTAATCCTTCAAGTCATGCATTCATTCATTCAGCAACTGTTTATGGAGCTTCTATAGATGTCAAGCACTATTCTTGGAGCTAGAACAAGAACCCGAGATATGTACAAATAAAAAAAATCAAGGTAATACTTAAACATATAGCATACCAAACATTGATAACAGTTATACATATAACATACCAAACATTGATAACTGCTATGGGTAAATAATAAATGGGATCAAAAGGAAAGCAGGTGCCTGAGAAGGACCCACTATTTGACATGGATTGATCAGAGAAGGCATCTCTATTGGAACAGGAGGCCTATCAGGAGAGAACCTGCCAATGTATGAAAAGTGTGCACTTCAGAGGTGGGGACAAGTGCAAAGGCCACAGGCTGAAGGATGCTGGGCAATTTCAGGAAAGAGCAGAAAGAGCAGCAAGCCTGGAGCCAAGTAGGTGAGGACAGAGCACAGCAGATGGTGTCAGAGAGAAAGCAGGGGCATATCATCTTTGGTCTCATAGGCCACTGTCACGACGCTTACTATCACTCTGAATGAAGCAGGAAGCCCCGTAGGTACTATGGAGAGAATCTAAGGTGGGCAAAGTAGATTTACATTTGAGAATACATGAAGCACAGTTTATTCTTGTATTATTATTTATTAATTATTGAATTATTTTCCATAACAACAACTATAAACCTACTTTTGCTCCACCCTGCAGACTGTGGATGGTCAAGAGCAGAAACAGGAAGTCCAGTTAGGAGGCAATAAATTAGGTTAGATAATGACATTTTGCACCAGGCTGGTTGAAGTGGAGATGGTGAGAAGTAAGCAGACTGTATGTATTTTGAAGGGACAGATGACAGAATCTGCTGATGGATTGGCTTTTGGGTGCAAGAAAAAGACAGGAGTCAGAGTTATCTCCAATGATTTTGACCTATACAACTAGAAGTGTAAAGTGCCTCAGTTATTGAGATGGGAGAGACTATGCATATTTGGGCATATCTTTTGTTCTTAGCATTTTAGCTTTGGACAAGTTATGTTTAAGAGACCACTACGTGTTTGAGAGGATATGTTAAGGGAACACTTGGGTAATCAAGTTCTGGAGAAAGAGCCATGCTGGAGATATAAATTTGGGAGTTCATCATTGTACTGATGGTTTTTAAAGCCTTAAGCCTGGATAAGATCATACAAAGACTGAGCATAGATAGAAAAGAAATTCAAGCACTGAGCCCTAGACAACCCCAACATTAAAGAATTCCTGTGTAGAACCCTGACCATTGTTATCAGTGGTTAGAGCATCATTCCATGCACTGAAGAGTCAAGGATACCATTCCCAATCAAGGGCATGAATCTGGGTTTCAGGTTCAATCCCAGCCCCAGTTGGGCACATAAAAGAAGCAACCAATCAATGTGTATCTGTCACGTCTATGTTTCCCTCTCTTTTTCTCTCTTTCTCTCTCTTTCCCTCTTTCCTTCCTTTCTACTCTCTGTAAAAATCAATTGGGAAAATATCCGTGGGTGAAGATTAATGAAACAAAACCAAAAAAAAAAAGAAGAATTCCTGTGAAGGAAGAGAAATTGGCCAAGAAGACTCAGAAGAGGGGCCAGTGAGGTAGGAAAAGGAGGATATCCAGAAACCACAGTAAATCAGGTGCTTCAAGGAGAGAGTGATCAACTGTGTCAACTCCTTTTGGTAGGTGAAATAAGGGGAGGAGCTGAGCATTAATATGGGAGCACCTAGAGGTAAGTAGTTCCCTTGGGAAGAGCTGCAGTGAAGTGGTGGTGATGAATTAGAGTGCTTAAAATGGATTTTAAAAAAAAGATACAAAAAAGCATTGGAGACATCAAGAATAGACAAGTCTTAATTGCACATATTATTCCTTAGAGGGCAGTTAGTATTATTTTGGATTCTTCCCTTGATGTTTGTCTTTTATTATGTCATTGAATTGCAAAGTCATCATTTCCAATTGAAAGTTTATGTGGCAGCTTCTCAATTGGGAATCTAAATGGATTTTGAAATAAGAAAATTTCCTTTTTTATTAAGATGTGAAAATGCTGATGTAACTACAGTTTGATTTTGGAAAATGTACCTATTCCAAATATCCGTAGAATGCAGATCTTGTTTTAACATTTGACAACACAAGAAATGTGTAGAACAGCTTAGCATTACTAATAATTCAGGAAATAACATTAGTTGACTAAATTACTTATTGTAGTATAAGTTCCACATATAAGCATGGTTCTGTCTTATAATTGTAAGTTGAATTCATTAAGAAACATTTTCAAATGTGCAGCAAAAGCTAATTTCTAAAGCTATTCAGTAGTAAGGAAAGAGGGGAGAAAGGAAGAAGAAGGAAAGAAGGAAGGGAGGAAGAGAGAAAGGAGAAAGGGAAGGAGGGAGGGAGGGAGGGAGGGAGGAAGGAAGGAAGGAAGGAAGGAAGGAAGGAAGGAAGGAAGGAAGGAAGAAAGGAAGGGAAGAAGGAAAGAAAGAAAGGGACAAGTCTTTCCAGGTATTTTGCTGTGAATGGAAGCAAAAGTGAGGTAGCTGGAAAGATGTGAGGTTAAGATAAAGTTTTGTTTTTTTTTATAAGATGAAAATTAAAACTTTGTATTTATGTGCATTCTTAGAGCTGCTGTGGATAGGGGAAATTTGATTTAATAAATTCAGGGTGTTCTTAAATAGGCAAGGTATAGGATCTATATTGCACTATTGGGAGGTTTTCTTTAGAAAGGAGCTCAGTGTGCTCATCTATCAGAACAAAACATACATAGATAAAACTACAAACATATATGTTGTAGATGGGTATTTACAGCAATGAAACGATCTACAAGTTCTTTTCTGATAGATGCATCTTTCTTCGTGAACTAAGGATCAAGGTCAACAGCTAAGAGCAATAATAATCAAGGAGGTCCTGGAGGTCTGAAGAGAAATGAGAAGATGTAAAATTGTCTTTCTAGAGAGTGGGAGAGTGATCTGACCTGGGAAATGTCATAGGCTTATTAGGTGGTAACAAGTGTCTATCTACATGAGGCTAATGGTTCTGTATTTAAAGTGAGGCAACTAAGCACAGCTATGAGGTTTTCTCCAGCCCAGTTCATCTGTGTGAGTGTAGGCACAGAAGAAAAAGAAAGTTGGACCACGAAATCTAAGCCATGTAAGGAAAAAAGGACTCAAGACAGGGAGGTGAGGGATAGTAGAAAGGTAGTAGGATTTATGGATTATGGATTGCAGTGAGGTAAAAGAATTGTTGGAATTTCAATATTAAAGGAATGAGCTAGAAACATTGGTAGGAGAGGCCAGAAAATGGAACATTTGTAACTGAGTTGATGAAAGGGGTGTGGTTATTGGGCAATACCAGAGTGTGACCTTCAGAGTCTTGGCTCAGATAAGGTGAAGGGCATGCTCGTTAGAGAGCAGCAAGTCAAACAACCAAGAGGTCAGGATACCAAAGGAATACAAAAAAATTGTATGTGTGTACACACACACACACACACACACACACACACACACACACATGGCAATTTTGATTCCACAGAGAGTCAGGAGCAAAAACTTCAAGGAATGAAGTGGAGTAATACTTAGAGATCTATAGATTATTGCAACAGTGGGTAGCAAGTGGTATATTCTGAAGACAGGAGCTTCAAATCTGGGGTTTTCAAGGAGATTGGAGGGTACATGACCTGAGAGCAAAAATGAGAAGCAAGCAGGACCCTACCCTGCCGCCAGGCCCAGAGACTTCAGGAATAGTAGACAGCAGCCTCTAACTCTGAAGTCTTCAGGAAAGCAATACCCTCAGGGAAGAGCCAGATTTCTGTGGGAGCAAAGGGTGACAAATGCAAATAAGAATATCACATAGATGACTTATCTACTCCTAGTGACTTCAACACAGGGTAGGAAGGGAGTTTTGAGAGTCCAGAGGACACAGGAGTGGGGATTTTTTTTCAAAAGTACCAAGTTTGGGGACTTATTTTCAGCCCCAAAGGTAGAGGTGGAGACTAGGAGAGGGGCAATATTTTGAGAATCACAAGGAGGTTTTTGGGCCCTGTTCACTCATGCCAAACACTTAAATCATTTATCAAAAAAATAAATATGTTGATTAATCAGAAAATTCTGATGTCTTTAAATTTTAATCTTTAAATTAAAACATTCAAGTGTATAATGAACCTGGGAAGCCATTTATCTAATAGGTACCCATTACATGAAAATAAGCATAATTTTAAAAACACATAATGGGAGAATATCAGGAGAGCACGGGAACATCTTTGATATCCATTACCCTCAAAGAAGTAAGTTTCTGTTGATAGCTGAGTTTTCCCAGAAAAGCTAAGAGTTAAACCTTTTAGTGCTATAACTATAAAACTTCTAAAATGAAAATAATTTAAAAGCATTTTACTCCCATCCCTTGTGTTCTTAACCACGGTATCACAGTAATAAAAATCTTCTATTTGTATCATTCCTTGTGGTTTACAAAGTACTTTCACAAACATTATCTTATATTATCCTCCAATATCTTGGTGAAGTAGGCATAACACAGATTTGACAGACTGGTAAGATGGGCAGTCACAGGGTGTGAATTTCCCCAATGTATATGAAAGAGAGCATAATTGCTATTTCCTGAGGACTCTGGGCCATTTTTGTCTATATAGATTTTATAGATGTTCCCAGAAGGCAAGAATAACATGCACTATAAGAGAACGTAATGAAGGATCAAACTGTGTGGGCAGATAGCAAGTGCCCTCAGAGACCCAAAGAGGTGTCAGATGAGGACTGCAACGTCTGAGAGGACTTGCAGAGGCAGTAGACCTTCGGCAGAGCTCCGAAGTTCTGGCAGAATTTAGAAGGGCAAGGAGAGCCAGAGGGTACAGTAAAAGCGTGCTCCTGGGTGCTTGCATCAGCAGTAGCTATTCAGCTGCATATCTCTGTTTTGCTGCAGGTGTCTACCATCGCCTTGGTCAAATGTCCCTCTCTCCCATCACTCTTCCTCCCACCTAATTAAGTCTCTGTGATGATTAACTTATGGGTCTACTTGACTGGGCCATCATTTCAGATATGTGGTCCAAACACTATTGTGGGTGTTTCTATGAAAGTATTTTTTCATGATATTTGAACTTAAACCAGTGGACGTTTAGTAAATCAGATTGCCTTCGATAATGTGGGTGGGCCTCCTCCAATCAGTGGAAGGCCTAAATAAAACAAAAGGCTGACTTCCCCTGAGCAAGAGGGAATTCTTTAACAGACCGCCTTCAAACTTGAACTTCAACCTGAGCTCTTCTCTCTATCTCCAGCCTGCTGACCTACCCTGTAAATGTTGGACTTGCCAGCTTCTGTATTCTCATGAACCAATCGCTTAAAATAAATGTCTCTCTTTTTCTGTAAGATTCTCTCTCTCTCTCTCTCTCTCTCTCTCTCTCTCTCTCTCTCTCT